>VMDO01019832.1:0-39812 GCA_007922755.1 Pedetes capensis
AAACTGAAACTGAAAAAAAGGAGAACAAGTACATGAGTGCCAAGTATATCCCTCCTGAGTTCAGAGACCACCTCAAGAACAAGTTTGCTGCATCAGGCACTAACAATCGAAGACCAGATGAGTTGTAGAATGATATTAAATGCATCATTCATGAAAAAAGCAAAAGGATATTAAAAAGAAAGGAAAAAAGACAAGATAAAATTACATATTAAAAGAGACTCTGAACCTTGCCCTTGAATGTCCAGCAGCTAAAGTAAAAGGAAGACATGATGAAGTTAAGGAACTAAACAGAAGATTTAAAGGGCAGCACAAGAAGACAAAATCAAATATTTTAATGAAATGTGCAAAGAGCTTGAGATAGAAAACCAAAAAGTAAGAACACACACTGTTTTTCTAAATCTTAAGAATTTGAAGAAAAAATTTAGGCCTCAAGTGGCAATAGTGAAGAATCTATAGGGAAAATATTAAAAGATGCAGGAAACATCATCCAAAAAAGATGGAAGGAGTACACAGAGTAATTATACCATAAAGAGTTGGCTGCACATGATCAGGAACCAGTGATACTAATGGAAGAGCTAGAAGCTGCCTTGAAAGAATTGGCAGAACACTAGTCTCTAGGAATTGAGATGTTTCAATAAACAGATGCAGCAGGTAATCACTTGCTTATTCCAAGATATTTGGAAAACAGTTACCTGGCAAACTGACTGGAAGAGATCCATATTTGTGCCTATTCCCAAGAACGGGGATCCAATGGAATGTGGAAACTGTAAAATAATGTTGTTAATGTCACATGCAAGTAAAATTTTGCTAAAGATCTTTCAAAAGCGACTGCAGCATTATATCTTCAGGGAACCACTGGAAAATCAAGCTGGATTCAGAAGAGGGTATGGAATCAGGAATATCATTGCTGATGTCAAATGGATATTAGCTAAAAGCAGAGAATAACAGAAAGATGCCTATGTTTTATTGACTATGCAAAGGCATTTGACTGTGTGGATCATAACAAATTATGGCTAACACTGCAAAAAATGGGAATACCAGAGCACTTAATTGTACTCATGAGGAATGTGTACTTGGGCCAGGAGGCAGTTGTTCAAACAGAAAAAGAAATCACTACCTGGGTTAAAGTTGAGAGAAGCATGTGCCAGGGATGTGTCCTTTCACATTACCTTTTCAATCTCTATGCTAAGCAAATAATTTGAGACTTTGGACTTTATGAAGAAGAACAGGGCATCACTGTGTCATGCAGGTAACTCTGCTTGCTGAATGTGAAGAGGATTTGAAACATTTACTGATGAAGATCAGTGACCACAGCCTTCAGTCTGGATTGTACCTCAATATCAAGAAAACAAAAATCCTTTCAACTAGGTCAGTAAAGCAACCTCATGATAAATGGAGAAAAGATTGTCCAAGATTTTGCTTTACTTGCTTCTTCAATCAACAAACATGCAAGGAGCAGTTAAGAAATTAAAGGACACATTCCATTTGGAAAAGCTGTTGCAAAAGACTTCTTTTAAAGTATTGAAAATTCAAAATGTCACATTGAAGATGAAGGTGCGCTTACTCATGTCATGGTATTTTCAGTCACATCATATGGTTGTGAAAGTTGGACAGTGAATAAGGGAGACAGGAGAAGAATTGATGCTTTTGAATTATAATGCTGGAGATGAATATTGAATATGCCATGAACTGCAAAAAGGACCAACGGATCTGCCCAAAACAGGTACATCCATAATGCTCCTTGGAAACAAGGATGACTAGGCTGTGTCTTATGTATTTTGGACATATATTCAAGAGGGACCAAAACCTGGAGAAGGGCATCATGTTTGGGAGAGTGGGAGGTCAATGAAGAAAAGGAAAACCATCAACAAATGGATTGACGCATTTGACAAAATAACCTTAAACAGAAGTAAGATGGTGTTCCTGGCATAGAGTCCGGAAGTGTTTAGTTCTGTTGTACATAGGGTCACTATGAGTCAGACCTGACTCATTGGCACCTAAGAACAACAATAAATAGTTAGAAAATATTTTCTTTTCTATTGTTAATCATATTGTTTCCCGAAGCACAAATTGTGATGTCAGTACTCATCAGGATCCTCTTCTTCTCATTTGGTTAGGGGCAAAAAAGTCAATGAGAAATGCCCTTGCTTCTGCTGTAATAGCCTTTAAATGAAGGGTTTTCAAAAGTAGCAACCCAAAATGCAAGGATTGAACATGAGAATATTTAAGGGAAGTCACAAGGATGTTGAGAATAAATGGCCATATAAAAATACATTATTTTGAAGCAAGGATCTGAAGATAAATGAATGCATAATTAGTTGTATTTCTAGTCTTCCTCCTTTTCATCTGGATTATTCAAAAGTAGGTGTTGTTAAGTGAAATTTGTGCAAGGTGTTTAAACATCTGAATAGGGTAAGGGGAGTAGTCAGAGAAAAAAGAGAAGGAACACTCTTGAGGAAATATCTTCGTGTTTTTCTCAAGGAATGATTTTCGGTGTCACACTTCTATATTTGAGTTTGCAGAAAGGACTTCATTTTGTTTATCTTTGTAGCCATGGCACATTGCAAACGTCCTGCCACACTGTAGGAACATAGTAGAACTATTGTTTAATTGTTTTCATTACACTAATGAAGATATAACGCATGTAGTCATGTAGGTAGTTCTTCTTTAAACTGTTAAATGTGCAGTGTACCTCTATCTCTTAACAGTTCAGTATTTCAGCAAGAAAGTAACATTTAAAGATATTTTTCATATCTGGGGATTCCTTTTGCAGCCATTCATCTGTTTGGGTTATTTATTTGGGGATGTGTCTGTACCTTTCCTCAAGGTGTTTCCTGAATCAGTTTTATTCCAGCTGTATACACTCATGGAAACAATTTATTTTAAGATTAGGCATGTATTTTTTGTCTAAGGAAAGCAATAAAAGAACTGGCATAATAAATTCAGGAAGTTATTCTTGTACTGGTCACATATTCCCAAGGAGAGTCATGCTGATGGTAGTAGTCATGAATACAATGGCAAAGAGACACTGTGTGAAATGTGTAGATGCGCTTACGGATCAGTAGTTACAACTGCAGTGAACACTTCACTGTTCTTGCTTTGAGGAAGGTTTACATAAAATTATACCACATCCAAGCTCAAAATGAGCAGATTATTTAAGTTGTTTTGAAAGTAAATCATTAGTAATATTTTGAAAACTATTTTGATTGTTGTTGTTGTTAGGTGCCGCTGTGTTGGGTCTGACTCATCGCAACCCTATATACAACAGAATGAAACGCTCTCAGACACTGTATCGTACTCGGCACTATGTCAGTGTTTCTCTGCTATTCATAAGGCTTTCAATGGCTGATTGTTTCGAGAGTGTGCTGCCAGGCTCTTCTCCCATTTTTGTGGTGCTGAGGATTGAACCGAGGGCCTCAGAGCACACAGAACAAGCATTCTACCAACTGAGCTAAATAAGTTTCTAGTGAATTTTATAGTATTTAATGGGAGTCACCATCTAGAATTTCAGACTTAAACTATATTTTTATAGGATACTTCTGCTATATTCATATTTTTCTCTGCATGATTATTAGTGACACTGGCTTTTACTCCAAGAAATTCAGTGACATTCTATAGGTGTGTTCTGATAGGTGCACATGCATCAGTGAGAATTATTTTACCATTTCTAAGAGATAAAAAGCAAATATAAATTGAATGTTTCCAGTAACATCTCTTTAACACAAAGATACAGCTTTTAGTAACTTGTTTATATTCAGCCCTTAAAGGGAACTGTATCCTTCTTCCTGAGATCACTCTGTAAACAGGGCAAGATCTTCAAAATCTCATTGAAGTGATTCCTTTTCACCATATTTTCTTAAGTGAGCTGCCAAGGCATTTCATCACCTATTAGGACAAAGCAGTTAGTGGTAACGGTCTGGCAGGGGAAGGGTTTATTGATGGCGTAGTCTGCACAGCTACATAACGATGAGGGTAAACTGTGCTTCTTTGCCATTCACACTTCACCTTACAGTGTTGCAGCTGTGCTCAGCAACAGAATGCCAGGTGGCACGGAGACATCTATTGATTACTATTCAAGAACGATGTCACGCACCAGAACGGATGACAAATTGACAAAGACAACGCTATGTTTGCAGGCCTGAATAAAGAAGCCCTTTAAATAGATTTAGGGTTGCATTTTAAAAATGTGTGTTGTGTAGAAACTTTTACTTGAGGATAAGGCCACAACCTTAATTATGTAATCATGCCTATATCTCTAGAAGTTTTTCCTTAACATGTAGATTTTTAGAGATTCTGGGCTGAAGAATGAATCCTTATGATGGGAGGGTGGGAAACCCCAAACCCCACACCCTGTGGAGCTTATCCTATGTATCTCTTCACCTGGTTGCTTATTTTCATTTATTTACTTTTTGAAGTCCTGGAGTGTTGAGCCAGGGGCCTCCCATGTCATAGGCAAGTGTTTTACCACTGTGCTGCACCCCAGCCCTCTTTTAAAATTCTGAGACAGACTCTTGCTAAGTTCCATAAGCTGCCTCTGGAGTCCAACCTGTGATCCTCCTGCCTCTGCCTCCTGAGTTGCTGGTATCACAGGTGTGTGCCATGATGCCCAGTTTTCTTTATACAGTCCTTTAAAATAAAACAGAAAACATAAGTCAAAAAATTAGATTGTATTACTTGTATACCTATCTAGACAGATAATATAACATATTCTTTGTTGCATGCCACCAAAAATCCAAAGCTCTCTAAGCTCTGCTTTTACGATGTATCCTTGGCCATCTTTGTGTGATGACCAGTTAACATTATAAACCTGGGACAGAGAGAAAGCCGATAGAAAAACTGCCTAAAGAATTCTGGAATCCACACGCTGTCAGCATGAGTTATCAGTGTACAAGAAATGCCTTTTGTGAATAAGTCTTGTTTTTACAGAAGACATTTATTATCCCATGTGGCATCATTTTAGGTAAAATATCTTGAATTGTCTGCAGTGCAACCATGGCTATGTGCTGTATCTGATGGCCTGGAATAGAGGCCAGTATTTGAAGAACACACATGCCGTGTTACTCAGCTTTGGTAAACAGGTCTTATTTATTCTGGGGAAACTTCGTGAATGTGGTAGCTTATTTTCAAATTCATTTGAAGAGGTTCTAGTGTGAGAGCCAAAATTCTATTTCAACAAATACAGCTTAGTGCTGCTTTTATGCAATGCCTGAACTGCCTATCACTATTGTTTCTGATAAAGAGTGTGCATTTACTTAAGTGCAAATACAAAATTGCTTTGGACAGAAAATTGATCTACTCCTCTGAGCTGTTACCAAAGTGCCTAACCTACTACAAGGAGTGCTTTACTTGGAATATCTAACAGGATGATTGGAAAAGACAGGCCCATAGTTCCAGAGTCTTTCTATGTTGAGTTACATATTGTACCTCTGATGATATAACTTTATTATTTACAACTGTTCTGGTTGTTAACTGATCTTATTGCCTCTTGGAACACACATTGCTGTTGATGGTAGTGACAAAGGAGTGGCACTTACATTTTCTTATTAAATATAATTTGATCTCTTTCATTATAATATACTTGCGTGTGTGTGTGATTGGACATAGGGTTGCCCAATATAGCCCTGACTGGCCTAGAACTCACTAGGGAGCCTCAGCTGGCCTCAAACACATTATGATCCTCCTGCCTCAGCCTCCCAAGGGCTGGGATCAGAAGCATGCACCATTGCACCTGCCTCTAGTCTTTAAATACAAGTGAACACATACTATGAGGACGATTTTTAGTCTCAAAGGGTTTCTTCCTGACATGATTTTCCAGAGTCTGTTAAAGCTTTCCAGTTTTCTTGAAGATATCATCCATTCATGTTCTCTTCCTCATGGGCCTTTCCACTGGCAGTCCTGAACTGAGTCAGATCACCTGTCCCTGTTTAAACCTGAGTTTAGACTACCAGGCTGGTGCTCACCAGTTGTAACCATGTGGCCCTTCTGCCTCAGATCGCAGGGCCTCAAACCCCAAGGCTTCCAGATGCTGTAGTCCTCTGATTCCAAAGGAGTAACTTAGTTGGCCACAGGTCTTCTTGGTACTGCTACCTGTTCACAGAGAGGACAAAGAACTCCCGCATCTCCCGCCTGCTTCACAGAAGCTGTGAGATCCTGTGACACACTTCTGCCTTTCTCTCTCCCTTGTGTGTTGTGTCTGGTGTTATTTCTAGTCCTCTGTGGTTACCGTGCATCCAGGGAATAAGGTCTTTCTTCTCTTTCAGGTTATTTCTAGCCAATTTATTTGTCCTTTCCTCATCTCTAACAGGACCTTGTGTCCCTAATCAGAGACCTCTTCACCATCTTAACAAGCTTCTGCACTGCATATTTATATACTGTCACTGTTCCAACATTTATACCCTTCCTAAGTCACTCTAAAGCTATTCTAATGTCATTTAAATAATGCATCCTCTCTATGCTTAAACTTTGTCAAAAAGTGATGCTAAGCCGGGAGCGGTGGTGCACGCCTGTAATCCCAGTGGCTCCAGAGGCGGAGGCAGGAGGATCGCAAGTTCAAGACCAGAGGCAGTCTGTGTAACTTAGTGAGACCCTATCTAAAAAAGTAAAAATATGGGCTGGGGGTGCATCTCAGTGATCCAGCACTTGCAGAGCATGCAGGTGCGAGGCCCTGGGTTCAACCCCCCGTAAGGAAAAAAAAGGAAAAAAAAAGAAAAAAAAAAAAAAAGCTCAGACCTCTAAATTTATATTGATATTTGAAAGAAAGCTTCTGAAATGTAGGAAAAATAACAATATCTGTATCTTCCTGAAGACTAAAAAAGGGCTAATTTGAAACTCAAAATTGAAAAATGAATGTTTTATTTTGGTAGAATTTGACCTGCCTTTGATACAATATGCACTGTATGGTACAACTGAGTTATTGGATATAGAATGCTATTGTTTTAACCAGCAAAATATTTTCACCATTTCATCCTATCCCAGTAATACATTGCTTACTTGGAAAAGAATCTTACTCTCACATAAGGATGGCTTTAATTCTAGAAATTAAAGCCTTCATATTTTTCAAACTTGATTTTTCTGTCACTTGCTAGTCACCTCCAACTTTAAGTAAAATCTGGTAGTTGTTATTTTCACATGTGAACACTAGAGAGCACTATGTCTTACCTGAGAACAGTTGTTCTTAAAGTAATTCTGCATCAGAATGACCAGAAGAGCAAACTAAAGATTTCTGGGTCCCTCCAGAGTCTCCAATGCCCTAGCCTGGGGTGGGTCTAAGAATTTTAATTTCCTTGACTCACACCTTTGCCATGAGGACAGGTCAAGCTTTCTTTGAGCAGTTGTGCTTCATTGTCCAGTTGTGAGTTACAATTGCTTCTGATTCAAGAGTGATGCAACTCTCTTCATATCCTAAATCAGGCAAGACTTAGTGTAGTACATTTCTCTGGCTTCCCAAGACATTTGAAAATGATTTATAGTCCACATTTGCAGCTGAAAATTTTCTTTCTCTCTTACATACTGAGTTCAGTATTTTCCTACAGATTCTATGCTTTTTAAATATTCTCTAGGACACAATCCTTAGAGTTTGAGCTGTTGGTATGGAAATTTATATTCTGTGCATAAAAAGAAGCTCTATATATTAATAGTTTAGATGCTATGAAAGAAGTTTAAATATTTTTCTACATTCCTTCTTTTGTTTCCTAGATAATGTTCTTCCTTGGTGTGTGTGTGTGTGTGTGTGTGTGTGTGTGTGTGTACACGTGTGTGTTCTTAGGAGGTCTTGGCCTTTGACTGAAATGACTAGTTTTTATATTGTTGTTGTTGTTGTTGTTGTTGTTGTTTTTAGGTGCCGTCAAGTCAGTGTCCAACTCATAGTGACCATACATACAACAGGTGAAACACTATAGTCAGTGCTTCTCTGCTATTCATAGGGTTTTCAATGGCTGATTGTTTTTTGGGAGTGGGTTGCTGGGTCCTTCTCCCAAGCCTACAGCACCTGGTATTCCCAGGAGGTCTCCCATCCAAGTACTAACCAGGCTTGACACTGCTTAACTGCAGAGATCTGATGGGATTTGATGCCACAGGGGTACAGCTGCAGGCAAAGTTTTTATATTAGGGATTGATAATGATTTTGTATTCCTGCAGCCATACCACTTAAGGGTCTGATTCTCAGCCCTGAAAAAAAGAAAGGAAACAAAGTTTGAATACTATTGAAATAGTTTGACCTTGTCAAACTCTTTAAATGTCTCAGAAAAATCCAGATATTCCCATTTTTTGAAAATGATTGGCCTGGTGGTATGAAGTAATGCATGCCTATAATCTCAGCAACTCAGCTGGCTGAGACAGGAGGATTCACAAGTTTGAGGCCAGAGGCAGCTTGCTCAATGACCCTGTCTCAAAATTTAAAAAAATAAATACATAGAAAATGGTCTATGGTATAGCCCAGTGGTGGGGTGTGCTGAGTTTAATCCCCCAGTACTGCAAAAAAGAAAAAGAAAATAAAAACTATTGGCCCTGTTATTTATGGTGTTTGTGAATAGTTTTGTTGTTTCATTAGAGCCACCATTCATAATACCTCAATATAAAAAATATCTGGAAAAGTAAATAGTGAAAGAAGAGAAATCAAAGAAAATCAGGGAGAAAGTTGTTTCTGCTCCCCATCTCTATTTAATTCATCCCCTCAGAATTTTTTGTATATATTTTTAATTATTTTCTTAAGTAAAGCATATTTACTTTGAAGTAAAAACTTAAAGAAGAAAAGTGGAATTTTTCTCTTGCTTTTATTGATTCAATAAGGGATTCCTATATTTTTCCTGATAAAAAAGGAACAATTTATGGGCCCCTTAAGAAGAATCAAAATATTGTGGAATTTTGAAATTCTAATTTTATTAGACATATTTCATCTCAATAAAGGATCCTGATAATATTGGAATTTTTAATAATAAATACATCAAATTTCTTATACAGCAGCCAATTTATCCCTAAAGTTTAAATGTGCTTATATAGGCAGTGTTTATAATTCAGTTGAGAAAAATAAAGTGAAATAAAGGTGCTACATCATTGGGGATGCAATTCATCAGCATTGGCTTATAGACTTACTGTTTAGTAATGACTGATAATATAATAAATATATAGATATAAGAGAATTTTTATGTGGAGTATAGCAATATAAAGTCCAAAATGAAGTTATTCAGTGATATTTGTATATGTTCTAAATGGTCTCATGTCTATTTTCACTGAAATTTCAGAAAATATGTTTGTGTATGGATGGTTATATCTGAGAAACACATACAAACACAGAGAGTAAACATAAATAAGTTAGGGCCTAGAATATACTCACATTTGTATTTATTTTCCATATAGAAGCCAGAGAAACTCAGTATTTGTGTTCAGAATTGAGATTCAACCTGCAAGTGCTACAGATTTGAATATTTCAGTATTGAAAAATCAAGAAATATATTGTTATGATCAGTGCTTCTACCACTTATTTGTATTCATATTTTGTCAAGCAGTTTATCTCCCTTCCTTGTGAATCATCACTCAATATCCTAAGCCACCAGTTTTCCTATTTATATTATCTTAAAGTCTTTTACAACTCAAGTCTGATTAGCGCTGTGCCTTTGAATAAAGGCTTTTTGTTCTGAATGGTTCCTTTTATCTGTTATTCTGTAACCTGTATTTCAAGGAGAATTGATATCGCACCACAATTCATAAATCTTGATATCACCATTTATTTTTCACTTGAAACAATATTTTCTCCATATAAAACAAATGAAGTTTATCTCCTGATAGCTTGGAGAGCTGTGCAGTTGAAAATTAAAATTGTATTGAGATCTGGAAAGCTAGTTTTGTTTATACTTTTAAACCCAATGCATTTTTAGTTCCTTTCATTAAAATGACTAAATTCTCAATTAATCTGTTCTACCAAAATTTTTTCTAAGTCATATTTTACCTCAAGTGTGGAAAGCACTAAGTATGATAAATATATTCACTAGGGATTCATCACCCTTGAAACAAAGTGACACAACTACACATTACTAAAAGAGACCTTACCATATAAACATCGTTTTCAACAGAAGGCTTTGTCATTCTCTGAATGTACAAGTGGTGTATGATCATGGGCATTTCATTATAAACATCTGTGCAAAGTTTCCAGATTCATGGAGGATTCTTACATATTGGATAATTTATCATAGTGCCATCTGCTTAAAAAACATAGTTGCCAACATGGATGGATGATAAGGAAAATAAATTATTTTGTGTCTTTATGTAAATGCTTTTGATGATATATGCATGAAAATACTTTATGGCTCATTAGATCATAAAATCTAAGTAAGGTTGTAAAGATGGCATAGTCATTGAAAATAAACATAATACTAATCAAAGCAATAACTCTTAAATAAATGATGGCCATGTGTTAGGTTAGTTCTGGTCAGTTCATGATTTAAGAAAATGTATAAAAAATTACAGTGTTAACTTTCTTGGGAAAACATTATTTAGATTTTTTCTTGTATTTTTAAACATTTTGCTGATTTCATATAGATGTTGACATATTTTCTTAGAAACTGAATATACACAGATATTTAATTTGTATGTACATTTTCCTGTCATAATTTGTATGCAATTACAAATATTGTCCTTTAGCACTAACAAAAGATTAAAATGTAAGTAGATCAAAAATGGAAATAGAATACAGATCATCTAAATTTTTCTACCTCACAATTCTCTGACAAAATAGTGTCGTACAAACTCTGGCTGTAACAGATTTTAAAGTCAACTACTCCACCTCCCTTATTTTATGAAAAGGAAATGTTATTATGAGTGGTTAATTTCTCACTGTGATACAACTAGTTGTCTTATTCAGATTTCCCCAGAGAAATAGAACCTCTGTGTCTGTATTTGTGATTGTGTTTGTGTATGTGTATATGATATGTTTGTGTGTACCTAGAAATACACAATATATCTAGAAAGAAAGAGAGTAGACGGGGAGATTTACTCCAAGAAATTGGCTCACTTGGGCAGAAGTACAAGCTCAAAACCTCCACTGGGTAGCCCAGCTGGCTGGTGACTCAGAAAATAGTTGCAGACTGATTTGAAAGGCAATCAGTTGTCAGAATTATTTCTTGCTCTGGAGAAGAAAGTCTTTCTTTCATTAACCCTTCAATTAATTCAGTGAGTCCATGCACATTGTAAGAGAAATCTGGTTTACTTAAAATCCAACATTTCTAATGTAATTTCATCCAGAAAACCTGGTCACAGAAACATCTAGAACAGGATTCTACCAAACATCATCGAGTCACTGTGGCCCACCCCAATTGATAAAAACACTTAACCATGACACGACTGTTTATGCTGTGCCTTCTTGGGAATCTGTGGGTATTTCCATATTTCCTCCCAGAGTCTTTCTCACATGCCACTATCTCTATAAGGGATTCAGCATAAAATTGCCATCACATGGTACCATGAGGCCTCTCTATCTATGGGAGGATTGCTTCCAGGACTGCTTGTAAGTGCTGACACCTGCAGGTGCTCAAGTGCCTTATATGAAATGACTTAGTATTTGCCTATAACTTATACTCATGCTCTTGTCTTCTTTAAATCATCTCAACATTCTTACAATACATAAAGCAACACAAATGATTATAATTAATTGTGATACCTTACTATTTGGGGAATAATGACAAAGAAAAATCTGCATATGGTCAGTCCAATTTTTCTTCCAAATGGGATTGGTTAAACCCACTAATGCTGAAGCCACAGATATAGAGGGATGACTGCACAGTTATAAAAATGTAAAAAATATGTGACTTCCCTACGAATTGGACTAAGATGGCTATTTGGGTTAAAAAAATAGTTTAGGATGTTAAATAAATAGATGGTAGGCATCAAGTTTGCCTAGAGCTTTTTTAGACTTGTTATAGAATTAAAATAATATTTATGTCTAGTTCTACTTTGAAATAGAAAAGGACACTCATCTGAGTGAAAATGATTTCTAAATATATTGTGCCACAAAGGACAAAGGGAAACTTCTCAAAAAATTGAAGATTAAATATTTTAATAAATGTACATATGTCAGCACTTCGAGTACCACCTTTTTGCAGTTCTGTGTCTTTAACACTACTCTTCTCTGATTTTTCAAGTCATGCTCAATCTCCAAAATAAAATGTAGCCATCCTTCACTTTTCTAATTATCTTCTGGTAGTTCATATCTTTTATGCTCCAGCCCACATTGTAACTTCATCCTGCCAATCTCCCATAACATAATTTGCAAATTTAAGTGAATCCATATTATTTTCTACAGCAAAACTCTTATGCACTAAGTTCCCTAAATCAAACATTTATATTCTCAAAGTTCTAAGTCAGAAGTTTCTGTAGTTAGGAAACATTTTAACCTTCTGGTATTGGTCATTGGCATTTCTCTTAGCTAAAACAGAATTCAACCTTCTGATGATATTTGACTATGTCTGACATGCTACATGCTAGTTTCACTATGACCACTAGCATGCAGATATTTGTGAATGTCTCTTTTCTTTCTTTATTAAAAACAATGATAGTGCTACACTCCAGCCCACAGTATTTCATAATCAGATATAATATCAATGCTTCTCTCTAGACTTTATTATTTACTAATAGTTGAAATGTGCACCTTTTGGTTTATTGTAGCTTGTTTTGTGACAGCGTCTCACCATATTGCCCAGGCTGGCTTTGAATTCATGATCCAGACTTGTGCCACCACAACTGGCTGAAAAGTCATTTGACTGCAACATTTGTTTTAATCAGGTTCAAGCCAAATATGTTGAGGATACACAATATTTCCATGGATATGAAATATTTGATGAAAATTGTTGTTGTTGTTAGGTGCCGTTGAGTCCGTATCCGACTCATAGCGACCCTCTGTACCACAGAGGAAACACTATTGTCAGTGCTTCTCTGCTGTTCATAGGGTTTTCAATGGCAGATTGATTTTTGGGAGGGGGTTGCCAGGTCCTTCTCCTAAACCTATAGCTTCTGGTATTCCCAGGTGGTCTCCCATCCAGGTACTAACCAGGCCTGACCCTGCTTAGCTTCCGAGATCTGATGGGATGGGATGCCAGAGGCTATGGCTGCAGGCTGATGAAAATTACTGCATCTTATTCACTTCTTTATCAGTGGCATCTGTCACCTTCTATAATAAGTACTAATCAATATTATTTTAAAAACAATAAATAGATACACTATGTGACTGCTATTAATGAAACCTAATTTTGGATTTCTATCAAGGCTAAGCACAATAAAATTTCATATTTATTTTTCTGTAAGTTCAATATCATTTTTATATACCCATTTTGATACTAACACATTTTTATACTACATTAACTTTAGGGACCCCTTGCTATCCTGCTCCTTTCTATCAGATGTAATTCTGAATTAAAAAGCTCTCACTAGAGAGTGTTTAATAACATAAATGTAAAAATCATCAAAGATTTTTTCTACGTAAAGGAGAACTATAAATACAAACTAATAGGGATAAATGTAAATCTATGTTTACTATACACTATTATACTTTGACATTTAGATATCTTTTATCTTGAGAATAATAGTAATGATAGAAAAAATGTTTATCTCATATGTCAATAAAGCTGCAGGTTATAGTAAGTACATTTAAGTGCACTCTCAAAATTTACCCCCTTTGCAAAACTATATTTAGGGCGCCTGCAGCCGTAGCTCTGTGGCATCCGATCCCGTCAGATCTCGGAAGCTAAGCAGCATCGGGTCTGGTTAGTGCTTGGATGGGAGACCGCCTGGGAACACCAGATACTGCAGACTTGGGAGAAGGACCTGGCAACCCGCTCCCAATAACCAATCTGCCATTGAAAACTCTATGAACAGCAGAAGAAGCACTGACAATAGTGTTTCGCCTGTTGTATGTAGGGTCGCTATGAGTCGGATACGGACTCGACGGCACCTAACAACAACAACATATTTAGGGCACTTCATAGTTTCAACTGCGTGAAAAGAAATCCAATTGGCCTAGTTTAATTTTCAGATAGAATCTCCAAAGTTACAACATCTCTTGGTTTAGAAACTGGAAGTTGCCAAATCCTAGAATAATAAAATGTGGTGGGAAAGCAAGAGAAATAGTATCATTTAGTAAAAAATTGGGGATCCTAGAGGAGCTGTTAATGTGACACCTTGCTTTATGATTTCTTTTTGTTTGTTTCACTTTGTTTTTGACTTTGTTTTCAAATGGAGAAGCCCCCAGGTCTTATTTTTTGTTGCTTTGTAACAGATTTGCCATAAACTTGAGAGCTAAATGCATACAGATTTATTGTCTTAAAACTTCCTTGGGTCAGGAATCGGAACACAGCTTAGCCTATCCAGTTTTCTTAGGTTCTGATAAAGCTGCAATATTGTCAGTGTTGGGTGCAATCTCATAAAAAGAATGACTGAAAAATAATTTGTTTTCAAGCTTACTCTGGTTTTGGCTGGATTCATTTTCTTGTAACTGTTGGACTGTGTGCCCCTGTTTCTGGCAGGCTACAGGCTGGAAGTCACCCTCAAATCCTCGAAGCTTCCCCAGTTCCCACAGGCTGGGGCATCACTAGCCATACTGGCTTTCGCAGCGTGCATGCTTATTTCAAGCCAGCAATGAGTATCTCTAGAGCAAGTCTGCTAGCAAGATGGAGCCTTTTGGAGCATCACATAAGCACAGAAGGGACGTCCCATTACCCACCTTTGCTTCATTCTGTTGATTAGAAGCAAGTCACAGGTCCCATCCAAAAACATGGGGAGACTATTACAGAGAAGCAGGGACCCAGGGAGACTGGGATCATGGCAGGGGAGGGGAGGACCCCAGAATTTGTCAGCTGTATCCAGCAAAGACAGCTTTATCCATCCTTCATGAAAAGAAAAGTAAAACTCTCTCTTAAGTCTTAACATCACTAGCAAATGATGACATTAGACTTAAAAATAAATCTTTCTTGATGCTGGAATTAAAACCTCATTATGATGAAAAGTTTATATCTGGCTCTTTCTCTTGGCTTCTTGACTTTTACTGCACAGCTCAGCAACATAAGCCAGCTCAGCCCTGGCTCCCGTCCCCTTCCCAGCTTCATCCCTGGCCTCTTCTCAGGGTTCCTCACTGCACCTTGGTTGGCAAATGATGTTTCAGGTGCCTGCACTCCACACCTGCTCCTGAAATTTAATATACAAAGTAGTAAGGCATGGAAAATAGGCCCACTGGATGCTGAGAAAAAAAATAATCCAAGGCAAGCAACCTAGTAGAAAGCAAGAGAAAATCAACTAAAGAACAAAGAAAAAAAGATGATAAAACAGAGATAATAGGGGAAAAGGCCTCTCCCCTTTGAGCTTTACATAGTATGTTTAGGACTTTTAAAGATTGCAAACATGGCTATATGTACAAATTTGTAGGAGGAAAAATGCTACCTTGAGGGCCACCTATTTTAAGGATGCAAATGTGAGGCAGGTGATTGCCTGCTTTTCCTTTGGGAAAGATGGTAGAGGTGATTCTGGATGGATGGCTAGCGGGGACATAATATACAGACTTTGAGGAAAAGATTCCAGCTATAACCAAAAAACAGTCATCAACATGATGTGACCAGAAACTGGGTACTATTCTGAGGGATGGAAGCAATGTTCTGAAAGGCAGCTAAGCAGGAAGGTCTTTGGAGTGCTACTCTGGGAAGGCTGTGCTTGAGGATGATCCTTGCTGGTTGCTGACCTGGCTGAACATTTCAGGGATACAAAAGACTGTGGCAGGCAGATGACATGTATACTGTGACATCAACAAATCCAGAAAGCCATGCTATGTGTGGCTATTCATTCATTCATTGGATGTTGTTTTGGTTAGGTGCCCTGGAGTCAGTATCCGAGTCATAATAACCCTATGTACAAAAGACAAAACACTGTTGTTAGTGCTCCTCTGCTATTCATATGGTTTTCAATGGCAAATTGGTTTTTGGGAGTGGGTTCCTGGGTCCTTCTCCCAAGCCTACAGAAGCTGGTGTTCCCAGGCCGTCTCCCATCCAAGCACTAACCAGGCCTGATCCTGCCTAGCTGCTGAGATCTGATAGAATCAGATGCCACAGTGGTACATCTGCAGGCTTCATCAGATGTAGCAGTGCATAAAAGAGACAAAAATACTTGCTGTCATGAAGATTATATTCCATTTAGGGGATTCTTATCATAATTCATCTGTACATTATACTGTGATAGGTGATAAGTCCACAGGGAAAAGATACCAAGGGAAAGGGGTCCATAAGTGTTGAATTCATTATTAGATAGTGTTCACTGAAAGCAACATTGAAACAGATTCTTCAAGGAAGCAATGGCACTGGCTATAACTAGTTCTGAGGTGGAGTCATGCCTGCTGTCCCTAAGGAAGAGAAAGGAGCCAGGTGTGTCTGAGGAAGATGGTGCTAGGGTTAAATAGCTGTAGGTGAGGACAGAAAAGTAGAGAGAGATATCACCTGATGGGACCTTGAAGGTCATTAATGGAGCTGTTGCTTTTTCCCTTAATGAAAAGAGAAGACATAGGAGCATTTATACAGGTATCATAAAGCTTGGAGAGTGCATCAGTAATATACTGCACCTATAAACAGGCTTTGCTGCCCTGTGTCTGATTTCTGCCCCTACTTTCTTTTACTTCCAAGAAATAATACTATTAAAATTACACAACTCTCTTGACCTTGTATTTGCCCTTAATTCCAGCAGTAACTATACAGGGATTAACAAATAGCCTTCTAAATAAACAGAACCTGACAGATGGATTTTGTAGTTTTACTTAATTTCCATGTTGAACTTTTCATAACTTACTACATTGAAAAATGTCTAAGTCTACTAAGGACTCTTATGTCAGGTTTGGGACTGAGTGATGCCTGCAAACCATACCTAGATTCCACATATTTTCAGTATATGTTTTTTAACTCATGTTCTACAGGGGACAGCTTATGTCTATATTTCTGATTTCAGTGTTCCCCAAGCACTCCTTTCCTCTTTTGCTACCTCTTATTTGTATTCATACAGGCGTAAACATTCACCTGGTTGCCTTGAAAAAGCTATTGTTGTTGTTAGGTGTCATCTAGATGGGTCTGACTCATAGTGAGCCTCGTAGAATTTTCAATGGCTGATTGTTTAGAGATTGCTTCAGAAGTGGATTGCCACTTCTTTTTTCCCACTTTTTGGGGAGCTGGGGATAGAACCCAGGGCCTCAGAGAGCATAGAAGGGTACTCACACCAACTATGCTAAACCCCAGCTTGGCAAAAACTATTCATATGCATTTTTCTATTACACAGAGCTTATCCACCCAAAGTTATAAGCAATGGAGATTTCATGTCTTACATTTCCAACTCAAAGTAATGTAAGTTAGTGAAAAAAGTAAGGGTGTTTGCTCTACACATATAAAGCCTTCCTCCTGGAGGGGCTACCAGTCTTGGACTATGAATCAGAAGACAATAATGCCACTTGACCCTTACTTAACTTCATCCACCAAGGTTGCCTTGAAATTTGACATTTTGGGTTTTATTTTTTATTTTGTCTTTCTCTCAATTTGTTAAGAATGCTGGAAGTGGTATGATATGTTAATAAGTTTCATTCAGTCCTTAGAATAAATCAGACACTGGTCTCAAGATAATACAAGAAATCTGAAAGTATGATGATGTAAAGAAGGGTATATCTTTGTGAAATCTTAATCCACTTAAGCTTTGTGATGAAATTTTCCCTGTAAGTCCTCTTCTCAGAATGGTAATATACTGCTGCTAGGTGACAAGGAAGCTACATATTCAAGATTTAGAGCTTAATCCCTTCTAATTTGGCAAGAAGAAATACGTACTTATTTATAGCTCTGTTAACAAACAAAAAATAACCAAAATGAAATTCTTAAAAATGCAGACTAAAACTCAACATAAATTTATCTTTTCTCATTGAGAAAAAATTATGTACAGGGAATTTATTCATAATCTTAATTGTAGAGTTAAATGACTTCTGACCAAGGCAAATACCAAAGAAACAGCATCCAGTCAGGATCAAGAACAGTTCTATAACCTTAGGGTACTTCAGGTAACTCTTAAAACATGATTTTCAAAGGAATGGAGTAGAGATATGAGTGGAAAAACAGTGTATTTAGAAGAATATCAGACCATCCAGGCAATATATTTCAATATACTTCAAAAAGCCCCCTATCTCACAAATAACCTGGGAAAGCATGTATAGATCCTACCTCAGCCTTTAGTGTGCTACTTATGAGAATGTATTGGGTAGGTGAATGCTCTGAGTGGAAAAATGGGTGAAAAATCTAGAAGAGTTGATTAAATCAGCCATAAGAAGCAATATGATACCCACTTCATGGTTTCTCCTTCAATACACCTTGTTTAAACATTATTATTATTATTATCATTATTATTTGTACTGTGGATTGATCCCAAGGCCTGCTGCAGGTAGACAAGTTTTTCAACACAGAGTCACAAATTTAGGCCTTTTTTTTTAAGTTTTTATTTTTGAGAACAGGTCTTACTAACTTGTACAGGCTACCTCTGGCCTTTAGCCTGTGGTGCTCCTGCCTCAGTCTCCCAAGTAGCTGAGATTACAGGTGTGCCCCTTGGCACCTGGCTGGAACATCAATCTGGAATACCAATTCACTCACTGGTGCTTTGAAGGCAAAAGTTTCTCCCTGGGATCTAGGACTAAGTTCAGTGCTTCAGGTAGCTTTTGTCTTGTTGGTAGACCAAACGCTCAGATATATATAGTTCACCAAAGTAACTCCAAATTTTTAAATGTCTCATGGTGGCATAAAATGATAATGAACAATCTCTTAAGGTCTTCTCTGTAGGACAGTACTTATCAGCTCTGGAATATTGAATAGTGTCATGAGGAAGGAAATATAAACTTACTCCTCAAAATAAATTTAGTCTCTTTGCCAAGACATTTTAGCTGGATTTTTTCCACACAGAACTAATTTAATATTTTTTGCTCCCCTAAAATGATTTAGCAATCTGCAACAATTACAAAAATGAAAATTGCTTTAGTAAAATAGCTGTAAAGATTTTATGTCTTTGGAAAACAAAACAATTGCAAAAAATCAAGCAGAACATAAGAGAAGATTGAATTTTAAATAATATCAAAATGTAAATGAAATTTTAAATACTACATTATCAAAGGAAATAATAAGCACTAAGGGAAGCTTTTTTTAAGTATCTTTGGTATGGAATTCCATACTGTATCTATTCCATGATGCTGGTGATGGTGATGGTAATAGTAGAATTTAGTAGCTCTCTCCTAGTACCAGCCTCTGAGCTAAATTCTTTGTGTGAACAACTTACTGTATCCTCAACATGACTCTAGGAAATAGAAACCATGTTATTTCCAGCATGAAGTTAAGTTTACTGGGACTTATCTAAATTACATAAGCAATGCCTGAAGTGACAACTGAAAATAATGGCAGACCCAAGGTTCAAAATCAAGCAGTTTAAATCTAATATTCCCTCAAGTATGAACCATGAAACATAAGTATCAGTGGAAAATGCAGGATTTAGTTTTTCATTATAACATTTCTATGTGTATGTTCAATGTTAATCATTACAACTGACAAAAATTACAGTAATTTTGAAAAACATAATCTCAGTATGTATGGTTTTCTTACAGTCAATCAAACACAACTACAAAGAGAAGAAATTAATAAAAAGAACTATTCAATCTATATAATCAGTTTTTGAAACAGAATATAAATAATGTGTCTGCTGTCATTGTCTATGAAAATTTCTTAACTATTATGGCATCAAAAAGAATGATTTATTTTTACTAAATAGGAAATTCTTTTCAATGTATTATTATGCAACAATTTTCAGCCATTTGCCTGTCCATCTAGCAAATAAGGAATAAATCACACACCTGTCAGGAAGAGCAGAAAAATAAAGAACTAGCCTAAAGATGACGAAAGAGAGGAGAGTTCATGAAAGAGAACATTGTTGCGGTAGTGAGTTAAAATATTCTTAACCATTGGTTTAGTTGAGAATCCTTGAGGTCATTTTGGTCTGGTATTACTATCACTAATTTCAGCAATGTGCTGCTATTTTATAACTTGGGGAAATACAATGCACTACCAGCAATACTTCTGAAAAATATTTGTGAGTCAAACATTACATACATAATCACAGAAGCATTAAAATTTCACTAAAGGGGAATAAAAAATTACTTGCAGTTCAATGAGGGAAAAAAGTACATTATTTCAACAGGAAATTGTGGGTAATGCATTTTACTGCTTGGTCAATATTTATAAGAAAAACTGGTTTAAAACTGTACTGTCCATACTGACATAGCATATCCTTTTTGATATAAATACATAATTTATAAAAAATGATTCAATTATTTTAGAGGTCATTTTGTATTCTATCACTGTAAGTTCTAAATATTTTGATGCTGAAAAACCAATGATCAATTGTGAGACCGACAGATGTCCCCAAATTAAGATGTCAGACATTTGAGTTATTCCTTCTGAATAAAACCACAGTGCCAAATGTTGCTCCGGAGAGCGAAGGGAATTGTCATATCAATTAAGATAAAATCAGTAATAATCCATATGTTAAAAAGTCGTAATTGTGCCAGCTAACTCATTATTTCAGAATGTGAGTTTTCTGTGTTCATGAGTACATCATGGACATATTCATTATTGTCCTTTTTCTGGATCTGTAGGAAGTAATGATATAAAACATGTAAAACAACTTTTTGGCATCAGATTTCAAGGATATTTTGAATAAAACACTTACTGCAAATTGATATTCTATGTATATTTCTGCATAAGCATGGCTCTACCTCTCCACAGGCATGCAAATTTTCACCATGGAGTATTCAAAACCTTCACTTTCTTTGTTACTTTTATAGAGAACATCACCTCTTGAAATCTTGCATTTTGTAGTGCTCCATGTGCATCTTTTCTCAACAGTTCTGAACTATAAGCTATTCCAAGGTAGAGCTGTGATGTTTATCTTTGTTTGGAATACAGACTTCACGTTGGTAGACTTTCACTAATAAAGAAAAAAAGTACATTCCTAACTCTGCTTTTCTCATAAATGACCTGAGCAGAGAGTTTATGAAACAGGTGTTCTGTTTCCATGACTTAAACATTACAATAGCCAGGACTGTGGCTTCTATAAGCTGTCGTTACACAACCAGGTGAATAGTAGTTATCATAAACATTGCCTTGGCAACAGGAAGATTTAAAAATATTTAAAACGTATACTTGCATGTGGATACAACTGATAGGGTAATTATGAAAATTATGACCATGGTAATTATGAAAAATTATCATTTTTCAGGTCCTTTCTCTCCAACATATTTTGAGAATTAAACATATTTATTCATCAATTACTACACATAAGGGAATGAAGAAACAGAAGAATAAAATGTAAACAAAGCTCTGCAACACTCACAGATTTCATTCAATACCTTAGAACCTAAGCATTCAAGATTCAGCATTAGGTTACCAGATAAGGACAGGAAAATTGTAATTTAGGATAGAGAGTGAATGAAGGGCAGTCAGGAATACTAAATAAGGCTCTGTGGGTCCCTTTAGACCAGTGCTAGGTATCAGCTATAGATTTCTAAGTGCATTGTTTGGAAGTATATTTCCCACACAGAATTGTGAATAATACATTTTAATACAAAGTCAGTTTTCCTTACTGAGTATTTTCAAACAGAGAATTAATGGGCTTTTATTTTTTCTTAAGAATTTTGTAGTGGAGATTTTATGACAAAAAGACAAGTGTTGATGCTAGAGGATGTATAGATGGGAAAAGGGAGGAGGCTGAAGTATTAAAACTTCTGATGTCTCATCTGTCACGCTTTTACCTATCTTGATTCAGGTTACAAAGCCACAGTCAGGAGATCTTGAGAAGATTCACATCTCTGAGCCTAGCTCAAAGACAAGACAGTACAAATATGGAGTCTGTAAAATAACCTACATTGTATAAGTATCCTCAAGTATCACTAA
Source organism: Pedetes capensis (assembly GCA_007922755.1). Classification (NCBI taxonomy): domain Eukaryota; kingdom Metazoa; phylum Chordata; class Mammalia; order Rodentia; family Pedetidae; genus Pedetes; species Pedetes capensis. The sequence goes on from VMDO01019832.1 coordinate 21,975, forward strand.
TTTACTTTTATTTCTTCATTTATCAAACCCAAGTTAGACTAAAGTTTTACATATTAATAATCTCAAAGTATACATCAAATCTGTGGGAATAGTTAATACATATTTAGTATCTTCCAAAACTGAATAAAAAGTTTTGAGTCAAACCATATGATGTTACTTTCTGTTAGCCTCAATACTTTGAATTTTTAATCTCCAGTGTCTAAAACCTTTCATGTAAATAAAATTGTCTCTCTCTGAAAAAGAAACATTAAAATATATACCATGACTCTGATCTGTACTATAAAACTATAGAATAATTTTGCAGTCAACCTACTTACTAAATAAACATACTTTATGCTATTTTATCAACAAAGATGAAACTGTGGTTTGATAGAATTTAGAAATATATTCAATCCATGCTGAAAGAACAAAATATTTGGTTGAAACATAGATGTTTTCAGAGGAGAAAAAAGCAAGGAGTTATTTTCTCTTGCTCAGAGACCAAAGGAAGAGAGTTCTGCAATGCTATCCTCCATCAGTGACCCCTCATGTGTTCTGTATGGGGAGTTTTCTGAGAACAGATGTGTTCTGTCTAAACCTAAGAAAACAGAGGCATACTGTGGGATTAAGTGCAATTATATTGCTAAATTTCTTTGCATTCTCATGTCCCATTTACCTCTTTCAATCCTTAGTTCCTTTTCATTGTATGTTTTTCCCTTCAATATTGTCTCTGTAAGGCCGCCTTAAAAATCAGTCTCATTCCGCCTTTTCTTCCCTATATAACTTATTTTGAGCCCATGAGGAACCACATCATTATCATTAATTGAAAGAATTCCCAATATTTGGAAGCATGGAGGCAAGAGAAAAAGGTAGAGAAAATAATACTCTCACAAATTCAATACTATTGTTATCTGAAATGATTCTCAATTTTCAAAAAAGAAAAGGAAAAATAGTTTATAAAATTAAATTGAATATAATTTTATCTTTATTCAGAGGCAGAACTTAAGACTTAAAGCCTCCTAAATTCTTTTAATCTTTGATTAATCAACAGGGTTACATTAGAGAAAAAGTCACTATGACTCTTTTCTGGTGGGTTTGACAATTCTTCCAATAAAGGTTTAGTCATGCTTTGTACTATTCTAAATTTCAGCATTGTAGATGTTCTCATCCATCCTAAAGTTTCACCAACATACAACCAATATGCCAGGGCTTAAGAAAATGCATTGAAGCTACCAGTTATAATGAAAAAGGCTAATTTAACATTCATACAATGAAATCAGAATATATGTATATATCTACTTTGCCAATGATTGGTATTGTGTGTTTTCAAACATCTAGATGTTGGAAATGAAATTATCTTCTGCAGTAAAATGATGTGAGGCTGTTGCACTATTTTCTTTGTTCATAGTATTTTTATTCTTGCTTTGTTAGAAGGTAGTACATCTTAAGGGATCAAATACATGTTTTTCTTCTTAAATTCTCTGTGTACAGTAATGAGAAGACTATTTAACTTTATGTAATGTTTACTATCTTGAGTTGTTGAGACTATCCAGAGTACAAAAATGTATATACATTTTCACAAAGGAAAAAAATTGTTAAAATTTAAATACCCAATATATACAAACAAGAAAAGATGAATTTCAGTCATGCTTGACTTCTGCTATTACAGGAGGTTTTCAAAGTGGCTACCATAGCAGAAACAGGACTTGCTGTACATGTGTGACCTTCTCTGGTGCACATTACACACAGTACCGTGTCTCTCAACTATATCAAAAAATTCTGCAAGTTTTAGACATGTTGCAGATTCTGTTGGATACTCACACCTCCACTGTTGTACTTCTATAATATTCTCAGGTTTCAAATACCATTTCAAAATGGTCTTGCCCTCCTCCAATGACAAGCATGCATCTACCATCTTGTTGACTGCCCTTCCTGTTGCTTGTTCATGCTAGCATTCATTTGATTGGTGCCTTTATTTCACCCAATGTCAAACTACACATCATTATGGTAATTCAATTCAGCTTCAAAAACTAACATATTGATAACATCTATTAAAATGTGCATGTATTTTTTGACACCCAGCTATGACTATACTCACAGTGTTTAAAAGAAAACAACCAAGAATCAATTTAGAACATAAAGTAACTTGACAACTCCTTATAGAGTTTTACATGCATATAATAAGTTAAGATTTTTTGTCTTCTTTGAAGAGAACTTAAGTCTTTTAACAGTTCTCAAGCATAAAGGACAATATCATCAGGATGTTCTTGAATTTGTGGAAACTCAGGAGAGCCAGGTTCTATGTTAGAAACTTTGGGCTTTGACAACTTCTTTAGCTTTTTTGTTCTAGTTGAGGTCAATCTCTATGCACCCTGAGAAGGTGTCAGCAAACACTAGAAGATATTTATATGCTTGACAGGGAAGTACCTGAGCAGGCTCTTAATATTTATGTTCCATTTCTAGTTACATATTAATAAGTTAATACAATAAATTACCATAAGTTAATATAATCCCATTAGAATTTACACAAAGCATTTTGTTTGTGGAATATGCCAAGTTTAAAAACATTATTAATTTTGTATTAATTTTGCTGTAAATCTAGGCCACGTAGACAATATTATCATTGAATCTCAAGATTTAGATTTTAAGTCACTGCCCCCAAACCAAAATAGTGCTTCTTAAGGTGAGATGCACAACAGGCTATGGTTTGCACAGGGAATTGACATAGCATGTGATTCTCATGTGCTAATGGAATGAGTGAACTGTGGCAAGAAGTTTTTAACCTCTGCAAAGACTGAAGCAGGAAGGTATAATCAATAGGATATTGCACCAGATCCTTGAATATGTATTTTCATTTTCTTATTTACTTATTGCTTTGAACGTTTTATCCTTGTACCTAGAAAGCCAAAAAAAAAAAAAAAGGGGGGGGGACTTGGAGAAAATAAGTTAAATCCAAAGGAATTATCTATATTTTATTTTTAGATTCTTTCTTGCTCTCTAGTTTTCTTTTTCATGATATTATTATTCCAGCAACTTAAATAGTTGTTAGAAGGCAGTACAAGATTAGGGATCAAATACACGTTTTTCTTTTTAAATGCCCCGTGTACAGTAGTAAGAATACTATTTCACTTTCTGTAATATTTACTAACTTGAAAGAAGCATAGTGGGGATTATTGTCTCATCTAGTTAATTTTAAATCTGGTGAAATAACTCTAGTCTGTATGCACTTAAAAATGAAACATCTCATATGGTAATTTATATTCTGTTTAATCAATTGTTTATGAAGATAGTAAAATAATTGAAAATGAAAAATATGCATAAGAATATATCTAAATTCCTTTAAGGAATAACTTTCTGCCAAGAAAGAATTGAAATATACATAAAACACTATAAAATATGCCTTTCTGGATAGGCCTTTGAGCTCTGCAAGGGGAAAGGTACATTACTGCTAAAAAAAAGATAGAAATTTGTTATTATTTAATGCTCTAAACAGAAGGTGTGCATAACTTCAGGTGCTTTTTATGAATGAATATGTCTTTCTTGGCACAAATGTAACTGTTGTTGTTGTTGTTGTTGTTAGGTGCTGTCGAGTGGAGTCTGACTCAGTGAACCCATGCACAGCAGATCAAAACACTTCCCGATTTGCTACCAGGCACATGATCTTATTTATGTTTAAGCCTATTATTGCAGACACTGTGTCAATCCATCTGGTGGAGGGTTTTCCTCTTTTGCTTTGACTTGCCACTATCCCAAACATGATGTCTTTCTCTAGGGATTGATCTCTCCTGACTACATGTCTGAAATATGTAAGACGCAGTCTGGCCATTCTTGCTTCCAAGGAGCACTCTGGTTGCACTTCTTCTAGGACAGATGTGTTGGTTCTTTTGGCAGTCCATGGTATGTTCAATAGGCCAGCACCACAATTCAAAAGCATCAATTCTTTTCCTGTCTCCCTTATTCAATGTCCAGCTTTCACAATCATATGATGCTACTGAAAATACGATGGTATGTATCAGACTCACCTTTGTCTTCAGTGTGACATCTTTGCTTTTCAATACTCTAAAGAGATCTTTTGCCACAGCTTTTCCTAGAGCAATGTGTCTTTTGATTTCTTGACTGCTGCTTCCGTAGGTGTTGATTATAGAGTCAAGCAAAGCAAAATCTTATAAGTCTATTATGAGGCATACTATGTTTTTCTAGTATGTTTCATAATTTTTTATGAAAACTGTACAAACATGTTTATTTTTGAGTCTGTTTTTCTTTGCTTAATAAAGTGTATACTTTAAAATGTAAATGAGCCATAGTTGGAAGACAGTTCTCTGTCATTAATAAATGAAGGCATCATTTATTCATTAGTGGAATTGAACGTACTAAGTAATAGGACCTTATGGAACCTGAGAAGAGTATATAAACATTGAGCAATAAAAGTAATTTGTGTCATTACTTACAATGTTATCACTTGACACAATTTCTTACAATGTTTTACCATGCAGTCATTAATTTTAAAGAAATATTAACAGAGAAAGATATATCAACGTAAGTACAATAGCTTCTTGTATTCTACAGGAAGGTGCATATATTTTAATAATGTATAATATTTTAATTATTTTTGAGGTGCTAGGGATTGGACCCAGGGCTTCACATATTAAGCAAGCACTCTACCACTAATCCACAGGTCAGCCCCATGTTAATTTTTTTTTTTCTCTGGTACTGGGGGTGAGCCCAGGGCCTTGCGCCTGCATGCTTTGCAAGTGCTGGACCACTGAGCTGCACCCCCCACTCCATTTTGTTTTTTTACTTTTTGAGACAGAGGCTCCCTACATTATACAGAATGCCTCTGGTCTCGGACTTGCAATCCTCCCATCTCCACCTCCTGAGCTGCTGGGATTACAGGCATGCGCCACTGCGCCTGGCCAAGTTAAATTTCTTAATAAAGTATTAACTGATTAAATATTTTAACTGGAAAGTAAGTGAGAACATAAATATCTCTTCAACTTGAAACACTGTAAATAAAATATAGACAAAGATTCCTGTGTAAATACAAATATAAACATATGTGTATATATATATGCATTCCCAAAAATGCTAAATATATTTCAGAATTAAGCTTGTGGTATCCATCTAACTTACACTGAAAATGTGGTAGATTTGGCAGAAATTTTCTTGTTTGTTAACAAGATTGATAGTTGTACTTCACTATGCATTTGGAAAATCAATTCACACACACTTCTAGGCCCAATGCTATGTGATGTTGGGTTAAATATAGTTTAATATTTGGTCCAAGTTATCAAAGTTTTCATAATCCTGTTGTGAAAGGAAAATATAATCATAAATACAATAAGCTTCAAGTCACCTTTGTACAGAAGAGGTCAAGCAGGGAAAACCATCAACTGGGCTCTGACTCATAAAAGAGCCTGACATGGAAGGTGAATCCAAACAGAGATAAATATTCTGTGCTCCCTGGGCCATTTTCATTCTCTTCCTTCAGAAAATGAACTGGATATGTAAATATAAGAAAAAGATTTGGAAGCATATCTAGAAGATAAATATGTCAGTGCACAGACAGGAGTGTCACTGAAAACCACAGACATGAAGGCATGTCATACACAAGCAGAAGCTAAGATGAAGCAAAAGCCATGGCGTAGAAAAAGGGCAGATTAAGAAGAAAAGAGCTAACAGTACATAGGAAGGATGTTGACGGTATACAGAGACAAAAGAGAACCAATTCAATTTTAATAATGAATTATGACATTTTCCCCACTATCATGGAGATGATTAAAATATGTTCAAAAATCTACAAAAAGCCTTTTTAATTCAAGCTGTGAAAGTTGGCCATGTTCTTGTTCTCAGATACAGTGTTGTGATTACAGAGTTTGTGACTGACACTCTTGTCCTTTCTTTGTGCATATGCGTCTTTCTGCATATCACTATTACCTGAGATTACCTTGTATCTACAGCCTTACCACCCTGGCATCTGATCTCCTCAGATCCAGAAGCTAAAGTAGGAATGAGCCTGGTTAGTCCTTGGATGCGAGATCACCTGGTAATACTGGATGTTATAGGGTTGGAAGAAGGACGCAGCAGCCCAATTTTGAAACAATCAGCCATTGAAAACCCTATGAGTAGCAGCGAAGCACTGACATAATCTTTGAAAACCCTATGAATAGCAGGCAAGCACTGACATAGTGCCAGGCATGGCACAGTATTGGGGAGTGTTTTGTTCTGTTGTGCATAGGATTGCACTGAGTTGGACCTGACTGGAAGGCACCTAACAACAACAATAGCAGCCTCATGTACTAGTTTCTTACTACTGCTGTAAGAAATTGGTATAAATTGAGAGGCTTAAAACAACACACATTTATATTCTGTAGTCCTGGAGAGTAGAAGTAAGAAAAGGGTCCTTATCTAGCTACAGGCAAGGTGCTAGCCATGTAGCATTTTCTCTGAAAGGAAGTTTCTGGAGAAAATACATGTCCTCACTTTTTCCAATTTCTGATTTTCCAGTCTCTGTCTTTGACTCTGATACTCGGAACACCCTTGTATAAGGACTCTTGTGATTACTTGAAAATCACAAATATCTAACAGTATCTCCCTCATTCAAGATAATTTAATCTTCAGATCATTTTGCCGTATAATGTAAAATATTCACAGCTTTCAAGGATTAGATGGGCGTGTTCTTGGAGGGCCATTATACTGCCTGTCACATCTAACTTAATGAAACTTTAAGGAACTGGTTGAAAAATGATTTTACAGAGAATTAAGTCAAGGGATGGGGCTAAGGTTTAGCTCAGTTGGTAGGATGGTGCTCCACACTTTCTGAAGACCTGAGTTTCAACCCCAGCACTGCAAAAATGGGAGCTGGATGTGACAGTTCACTCTTGAAACAACCTGAAACAATCAGCATTGAAAACCTTATGAGGGTCACTATGACTTGAAGTCACCTGACAACAATAGCATATCATGGGGGAATAGTAGCTGGAGAAAAACCTTTGGATTTGCTCTGCCAGAGAAGTCATTACAGAAGAGAAGTAAGATGGGTATAATTTTGAAGATTAGATGAGAATTTTGTTGTCAAAGAAAAGGATTACTTCAATTCTAGCATGTGGAGAATACACCATGTACAAATATATAGAAGAAAAAATAGGTCAAATGACAGCCTTTTTTTTTTTTTTTTTGGCTGGTTATCACAGAATATTCACATCAGCAAACATAGTGTAGTGTGAAGTTACATTTGGACAGAATGTGGAAAGTTTTGAAAACCTAAAGATTTCAATTTTACCCCCTAATCATCTTACTTTCCAATATGTTATAAATGGTATGCTATTGTGAAGGAAGGGCTGGGATTTAGCTCAGTTGGTAGAGCACTGGGCTGCAGTCTTTGAGGTCCTGAGTTCAATTCCCAGCACTGCAAAAATGGGAGAAGGGCCTGGCAATCCACTCCCAAGGCAATCCCGAAACAATCAGCCGTTGAAAACCCTATGAGGGTCACTATAAGTTGGATACTGACTTGATGGCACCTAACAACAACAACAATTGTGAAGGAAGGACTAGAGGAGGAATTCCAAGTAGCTATTGTGGTGTTGAGCCATTAAGTTTTAAGTGCCTATGTGAACTAATATGGTCACAGGAAAATTAAAAATACTGCATTATATTTCAAATTCAAATAAAAATTCCTATCTGGTGAATATAGATACATAAAATATTTGTTGAATATAGGTAGATTTGATTAAAACACATTTTATTTTATTATTTATCAACATTTATTGTTAGTATAAGGAAGGAGAAATAGGGAGAAATTATAGCAACAAATGCAATGTAGTATTTATATGTAATTATAATTTATATTTAGGCATTAATATGATTTCATATTTTTTCATGCTTCAGTGTGAACATAGATAAATATTGATGAAACTCAAATTTAACTGTTACCAAGAGAGGGAATTGTGTTACTTTTGTGTTTTGACACTGCTATATTTAGAAGGTTTTTCTGATCTTGGCTTGGCACTGATAGATACATCTTTACACATCACATAGCCTAAATCAGAGCTTGTTCTGCTGCTATGACTCATGTCACATCGTCACAAACAAGAAAATAAAAGAAATACAAAATTCTGCTTGGTTTATGAAGCCATCTTTTAGAGGAATTCTTGAACTACTAATGTAGGATGTGAATTTTTCATATCAACCAAAGACACTTCACTCCAAATATAAGAAACTAACTGTGACTAATTGAAAACAAGTTCAATCTTTAATATGTTATTCTTTGAAATGGACATTAATATATGATGTGGAGTGGTTCAGAGAATAATTTGCTATGATACAGGTATTTAATATCACTTAATTTTACAATACTTCATTCTAATCTGAAGATTCTATGATTTAGAGAGGTTAGAGGTCTTGGTCACAGAAGTAAAAATTGGTGTTTAAGGTGGGAAGGATCAAATACAGTGTTTCTATCCTTGCAATCTGATTGATGAAACTTTTTGAATTAGACAGTATTGCCTCTTTGAAAATTAAATATTTGAATTATAGGGTCTCCAAGATCCATTTCAGAACCTGCTTTCTATTAACATTAGCATAGCTGGGATAAGCACATGACTGCTACTTGCCTCTTGTAAGAAATTGTAGCAAAAGTCATTTGATGCATTTGCTTTTTATTCTATGGCCTAATTCAAGACCTGGCCAGCAGAAACCATAAAGTAAAGCAGATAATGAGTGGTCAGGTTGATGTATGTCTGTCAGAGTTTTTGATCTAACGGGCTGTATTTTAAATTTGAACAACCAGTAAGGCCATACGGTATAAAACTTACTTCAAATCCTGCAGGAATTAATAATTCTCTGAACCTCAATCAATACAAAACAATTAAAAAGAAGAATCAACAATAATAACAAAGAGAAGCAGAACAGTATACACCTAGTGGATTCCTGGTTTAGTTTGTTTCTCAAATTTTACTGTACAATTAAATCATCTGAGTACTTTTTAAAAAATTATATCTGGACCCCTTTACCATGAAAATCTGATGTCATTGCTCTGTCATAAGGAGTAATGATCCATATTTTTAAATATCATTTTGCATGTATGGATGCTGTTACAGGAACCTCATTAAAAACAGCAAAGAAATATGGTCCTCCGAGTTTGTCAGTGCCACAATATTTATCTGTGTTATAGTAAATCATTAAGGTAAGGGTGAATTTTTCAGTGAACAATAAGCACACTAGACATTTCATACCACGAATGGCTCTTACTGAATGCCAAAAAACAAAAACAAAAGCTCTGTGGCCATATGATACAAATGCAAACGTTAATTATCTTTTAGGAAGGCTGTAGAAACCATTATTATTTACACTTGATTTTAGCCAAAAGGCTCAGAAGTGATATCAATATCATTTAAATAGTGTGTCTTTTCATTCTATAATCATACATTTTTAAGTTTTATTTTAAGTGGTGATAAAATATTTTCAGGCTATAAATTTCAAAATGAGTAATGTTGAAAATATTGTATATGGTTGGCCATTTGTGAAAAGGTGAGAGGCCTGGGGGAAGGAAAAGAGCAAGGTATTTTGCTTTTGTTTATATGATTTACAATAACAGAGAGGTCAGGTCTCAGTTGGGTTTCCTAACATGGCCTCATATTTGTGTATGTTCCTTCTAGGTGTCACAGAAAGTTGTTACTCATCTTGTTAAAATTGTGTCACACGGACAAAGAGAAAGGTTAAAAGGACATATCTGTTCTTGGTCTACTACCTTCTAAAGAATATTTACTTGTGTTTTTAGGTTATGAATAGATATTAATGACTATTTGTAACCAACAGCTATACAAACAACTACAGAGAAAAAGTTAACACGTTACAGTCAATGCATGGTGCCCACCAGAGTCCATTGTTTCCAAATCTCTGGTTTGTATGTTGTAATTTATTAGCATGCAGGGTTAACATATTTTCATAGGTGAGGTATGATCAAGAAAATTGTTCTTCCAAGTTCAAGATTTCCTTCTACTACCACAGAAAATGAAGCAAAAAGTGATTTTTTAAGCAAAATTAAAGCTAGAAAGCAAAATTTACTGGTAACACTCAGTAAATAAGACATCTTTTGAGTCATACATGATATTATTCAGGATCCATCTGTACTTGTTTGGTTTTGACTTTATTCACATAAGAACTAGGATGCCAGCATTTTGAAAGATAACTTGCTTTTCTGCATAATGAAAACTATTTAAAATTATTCTCGACATCAAACATTTCAACAATGTCATTTACTAGGGGAGGGACTCTGGAAAAAGTTGTCAAGTCAGCAGATGAGTTCTTTTGCCCCTTTGCTCTTCCACCACTCTATCATGGAAAATATCAGTCTTTACATTGAATTCAACCAACCTCCTAGTCCACAGTTAAACTCTGGGCAGTAGACATATCTCATAGGTGGACAGACTGGAATTCCCATAGCTCTTTGGCAATTGTCCATTGATATTCCATAGTAAGCTCATATGTCTTCCTCTTTTTAATTATTTCAGATTTCCCCCATTCTTCAACTGGCAGTAACTTCATCTTATCCGTGTCTTTCGCCAGTTGACCTTCCTAAGAGATCAAGTATTCTGTGTCTATTTATGTGATCACTTTTTTAAAAATGTGTTCATCCTATTTTATTTTATTTTCTATTATTTTTTGTTGTGTGTGTGATGCTGGGGATTAAACCCAGACTCTTGCTCATAATAGGCCAGCACTCTGTCACAATATTGCTCATCCTACCTTACCATGAAGGTATGGTTCACCCTAACAGCTTTATTTATTTATTTATTTATTGTCTGTGTTGTTTCACCTTGAACCCTGGTCCTTGCACATGCTAGGCAAGTACTCCACCACTTAGCTGTACCCATAGCTTCCTTTATAATTCTTTATTATGAGATAAGTTCTCCTTAAATTGCACAGGCTGCATCAGACTTCAAACTTGCGATTGTGTTCTCTCTGCCTCCCACATCTATCTTTACACGTGGTGTCCCCATAGCATCTGGCTAAGAACCATATTTGCATTTGTGATCTGAATTCATTTTCCATATCATCACATAAGAGAATTTGTGCTATAAAGTCCAAAGGACACTATAGTAGAGAAATATATATTTTTTTACATTTAATAGAGTCAACTTACTACATCAATGAGCAGTGATGATTTTAGTAAAGATTTATACAGAGATTGAAGACAAATAGATTTATGTAAAGCTTTGAGTAGAATTTCATTCAAAAAGCTAATGGAAAGTGTCTGGCATCTACTCCTTTGTTTAGATTGTTATTTTAGATTGTCACTAGCATTGCATCTCTACTCTTTCCTTCCTGCATAAAGGACTCAACAGTCCTCTTTCTACTTTCCCCCTTCTATATGTTCCCCATCAGGTATCAATCTCCCTTTTTATTATTCAGGATTTGTTGTTGCTGGGTGCCATTGAGTTGTGTCTGACTCAAAGCGACCCTCATAGGGTTTTCAATGGCTGATTGCTTTGGGGATTGTTTCAGGAGTAGATGGCCACATCCTTCTCCCATTTTTATGGTCCTGAGTTAGAACCTAGGTCCTCAGAAAGTGAGGAGCAGCCCTCTCCCAACTGGGCTAAACCTCAGTCTCATCATTCAGGTAAGATGAGCTTTTTTCTCTCAAATGCATCTCTGTCCCATTGCTTAAAACATTTCATAGCTTATGTGGACTAGGATGTCCCATCCCATCTGATCTCAGAAGTTAAGCAAGGTCAGACCTGGTTTATCCTTAGATGGGAGATGACTTGGGAAGACCCAGTGCTATAGGCTTGGGAGAAGAACCCGGCAGCCCACTCTCAAAACAGTGGGCCGTTGAAAACCCTGTGAATACCAAAGAAGCACTGACATAGTGCCAGGCATAGCACATTGTCAGTGAGTGTTTCATTCTGTTGTACATAGAGTCACTCTGAGTTGGGCCTGATCCAATGGCACTTAACAACAACAGCTAAATGAAAGAACACTCTAGTGGTAATAATTACTAAAGTCCAGTGGATTAAAGACTCTCTACTTATTTTAGATTGGGAGAAGGACCTGGCAACCCCCTCCCAAAAATCAATCTGCCATTGAAAACCCTACGAACAACAAAGAAGCACTGACAATAGTGTTTCCCCTGTTGTCCAGAGGGTCACTATGAGTCGGATACCAACTCGATGGCACCTAACAACAACAACAACTTATTTTAGAAGGTATGAATAATTACAAATATCTGAAAAAACCGTTCAGCCACAAAATCATTCTGTTTCAGTCCTATACTTGAGTCTTTCCTTGACTGGCTATATCCCAAACATATTTAAACATGCTTAAAATGCAATTAAAGAAGCAAACAAATATTGGAAGTTATGTCTGTATGGACACATCCAATCTAAAAGATGAATTACCATCTGTTCAATTATCATGAGTAAGTAGATAATTCCCCAAACCTAGTCTCTGTGGGATTCATGGATAACCCAGATACTTCAAACTCAGAGAGTCCAAAATGAGATTTATCAAATTTTCTAACAAATTTGTTCATTTGCCACATTCTCCTATTTCATTAAATAACTTCTAATTACTTAACCTTCAAAATAATCTTGATCTTTTATTCTTTCTTAACACTACATTGAAAAATCACTAAATCCGGTAGATTGATTCTATCTCTTCAGTGTCTCTTAAATGCTCCTCACTAAGCATACCACTACCATATCTCTATCTGACCCTGGCAATAATCTCTGGTTGGTTTCCCTCATCCACATGCCTTGCTTCAACATATTATATTCAAATAAAATTTCATTTCCACCAGAATTGCCTTAAAATTTCCAGTGAATTCCCTTTGCTCTTCTCATAAAGTCTTAAACATTTAATAGAGCTTAAGAGGGGCTCCAGATGAAGAGTTATCTTCTCCCCTGGATCCATTTCCCCTCACCCTGCGTGCATATATTCTGGCTTGTTACAAAGCCCCAAGGCTGACACAGTCTTGCTCTAGTATAGTGTTTTGCATATGCCATGTCCTCTGGTGAGACTGAGCTGACTCATCCAATTCTGCAGCTTCACTTCAATAATGTCTACTTCTCTTACAATCTGAACTTAATGCCATTTTTATCAGAAAGCCTTCTCTATCTCCATGGACTAGGTTAAATCCTCTGATGTGTATTCATCCCAGATAATCTACTCCAGGACACAGCCTCTCTGACTGTCTTGTTGTCCCCAACTCCATTATAGTGCTCTGGACAGGCTTTCATCCATGATTTTGAGAATAAATTGTACTGTGTATTTATAAAGCCTGAACAAATAGGTATTATCTTTCTAAAAATTTTACATAGCAAATCCTCTCAGTCGTATCCTCAAGGTACAGATTTGTTTTGTGAAAGGCAGAGACACAAATCATCTGAGAAAATCCAGAGATTGAAGGAAATGTAGTATTAATGCACGGTGATTATTGTAATTTTGCACAGTCGATGGCATTGGTAATGAGGAACAATGCATGGACCGTATCATGTAATGCTATTGGCCATATCATGTATTATAATAGTGGTCAATCATTTATTATCTCTGTTTCCTTACATTTTCAGCCTATTGCTGTGTGTAGAATGGACATTCTAAGAAGGAAATTATAGTTTTTATGTAACAAACATTGGTTCACTATGCAGTTTTTTACCCTAATAAGCTTTGAGTATTAAAGTCTCAGAAAAGTGGCCTCCTTGGATGAATAGACCAGTGAGGCATAGTGATAGAAAGGTGAAGAATTGACAAGTCACTTCTCGAATAAAACAGAAGTACAAGAAAGACCTATAGCTTCCACGTGTCACCTAAGAAAAGGGACTCAAAGGTGTATAGAGAAAAGTAGGAATGGTAGTGCTTGTCTATAGTCCCAAATACTTGAGACTTGGGGAAGATTTTTGGAGTCGAGGAGTTGAGAGCTAGCCTGGACAACACAGCTCTAAAATAATGTCTCTGTGCCAGCTGCTGCAGGCCACACTGGTAATCCCAGGTACTCAGCAGGCTGAGGCAGGAGGATGGCAAGTTTGAGGCTAGAAGCAGCTTGTGTAACTTAGACACTCTTGAAAATAGAGTAAAAAGGAGGCTTGCTGTGCAGCCCAGTGGGAAAGCACTTGCAAAGTATGTGCAAGGCCCTGGGTTCAACCTCTAGTACGGAAAAAGAAAAAAAAAGGCTATGAAAGTTTATGGAGGGTAAAACAAAATTTTACTTAAAAGCCTTGCTTATTAAAAGAAAAAAAACATTTAAATATAGTGTAAATAAAGTAAATGGGTTTCCTATGTGTGGGATTAGACAAGTTTTCTTGTATTATTCAAGGATCCGTTTTTAGTTTGAATTTACTTATTTTTTTTTTATTTTCCCTCAGATATATGGAAAAGAAACTTTCTTTTTAGCCAGGAGTTCATTTGAAATCTTTATGAAATGTGATTGTTTTAGGAACCGTTACCACATCATGAGGTTTGTAACAAAAGAAGAGGAAAGAACAGTCACTTTAGAGACAGTGGGAGTTGAAGTAGCACTCTTCCTGTAGAAAAGAAATTTTAATTATAATTGAAACCAAAGTGGAGCCAGGCATGGTGGCACACACGTATAATCCCAGTACTTGGGAGGCTGAGGCAGGAGGTCCATGAATTGGAGGTCATGAAACTGTCGCATAAAACCAAGAAAAAATATAAGCAAAGTGTAGAAAAGTATTGGGAACTGTTCTATGGACCCTTGATAGTAGTTTTCTTCTATATTTTTCTTTCATATTAATTATGCTTTCATCCTTTCATGGCGATGACTTTGTTTTCTGGCACAAATGCAAATACCCACAAGTAGCTCCTGTGGTTATGATGTCCAGGCAAAGGGATAATACAGAGAGAGAGAAAAATGCATGCTGCAACTGTTATGCAGCACTATCAAAGTACGTTAAGCAGCATGTGGACATTGCATTGCTAGAGGTAATTCCTATCCACGATTTCTGGATAAAAGGCTGTCAGAAAGCATAACCAAGAAAAATGAGACCTTATTTCTCTCTTTGACTTGTACTAAGTGAAGCTCTGGAAAGGCCTCATCTGAGAGAGAGAGAGAGAGAGAGAGAGAGAGAGACACAGACAGACAGACAGACAGACAGACAGACAGACAGACAGACAGACAGACAAAGAAAGAAGACAGACATTTGGGAAGAAAAGATCAAAGCAAGGCTTTGCTATACTTTGTACTATGCTTAGAGCAAGTGACATAAAATAAAGTGGCAAGGTGGCAAGATGGAAAACTTGGAGAAATAGTGTGTTTGTTTAAATCAAGAATGTTTATGAAAGTAGAAAACATGCTGATACACTGTGTATTTTCTGAATTCCATAGACCCTGGGCATGCTCATGATGGAGGTGCATTAAAAAAAACTAGAGCTCTGGTTTGGTGGCTCATGTGTATAATCCCAGTGCCTGGGGTGGGAGGGCAGAGGAAAGAGGATTGCAGGTTCAAGGCCAGAGGCAATCATCATAACTCAGTGAGAGCCTGCCTTAAGATAAAAAAATATAAATAAATAAATAAATAAATAAATAAATAAATAAATAAATAAAATGGGCTGGGGCTGGAGCCCAGTAGTAGGGCACTTACAAAATGTGTGTGAGACCCTGGGTTCAACCTCTACATATAAAAAGAAAAAAGAAAAAAACATGAATGATAGGGCTGCAGGTAGACTATGGTACTAGGAATAAGCTTATTAACAAATTGTCATAATATATCCTGAATTCAGAATTTTTTGAGGTGCTCATGAGGAAGTTGCCAGTTTCAGCACAGGTTTTGAAGTTATTGTTGTTAGGTGCCGTTGAGTCGGTATCCGACTCATAGCGACCCTCATAGGGTTTTCAATGGCAGACTGTTTCGGGATTGCCTTGGGAGTGGATTGCCAGGTCCTTCTCCCATTTTGCGGCACTGGGAACTGAACTCGGGACCTCAGAGACTGCAGCGCAGCGCTCTACCAACTGAGCTAAAGAGAAGACATAAATAAATATTTAAAGTTAATGAGAATAAAGAAGAATGCTTTCATTATCTCAAATGAGTTTATGATTTTGACACAATGTTTGAAGGTAGTGCTTCCCAGTGTTCACACCATGACACAGGTAGAAAATGGTAACCATAGTGTGCGACAGAGTGATTAGGGAGGCTGTTTAAGGCCAGGAGGTTGTCAGGTCAGAGGACACCAAAAGCCAAAGGCTGCCCAGTTAGTGTGGCAGAGACTAAGCACCTCAGCACTTTTGAAATCTTCATTGCATGTCATCTGCAGACCGCTATCACCCATCATGTAAGTCAGGGGTACTGATACTCATTGTTACAGGAAAGCTCCCTGGGGACGTGATTTAGGCAGTAGGCTGAGTGTAGGTCTTCCAACATGCTATTGTATATTATTTAGTAATACTCTCTATTTGGTAATACTTTCTGTTATAATATTTTTCTTACATCAGTAGTCCCTCCTCATTCAATAGTTCATTTACATACATTTTCCTCTTTTTCTTGATTTATTTCACCAGAATACTTATCTAATTTATTAATCTTATCGAAAATCCAGCTTTTGGCTTATCTGATTCCCCTTCCCTCCTTCCTTGCTGCCTTTCTTTCTTTCTTTCATTCTTTCATTCTTTCTTCTTTTTTCTTTTTTCTTCAGTGCTGGGGGTTGAACCCAGGCCCTTGCACATACTTTACAAGCTCTCTACCACAGAGATGCACCCTAAGGACCCCCTTTTTAAAAATGTTTTCTCTTGGTAAAGGATCCCACTAAACTACATAGGCTGCCTGTGGCCTCCAACTTGAGATATTCACCTCCCAAATTGCAGGGAATAAAAGTGTGTGTCATTGTGCCTGGCCTGCCTGCTTTACTGCCTGCCTTCCTTCCATTTTCCCTTTTATTAATTTTCTATACCATATATCATGTCCAATATTTCATTGGTTTCTGCCATTATCTTTGTTGTTGCATTTCTCATTATTTGTTTGGATATATGTTCTGTCTTTAAAACAAAATTTTACTTAAAAGCCTTGCTTATTAAAAGAAAAAACAATCAGATATAGTGTAAATAAAGTAAATTGGCTTCCTATGTGTGGGATTAGACAAGTTTTCTTGTACTGTTCAATGAAGATATTGATGGCATGGCACATGCCTGTAATCCCAACAACTTGGGAGGGTTAGGCTAGAGTGTCCCAAATTCAATGCCAGGGACAGCCTGTGCAATTTAGACAGACTATGTTGAAAGAAAGAGAGAGAGAGAGAGAGAGAGAGAGAGAGAGAGAGAGAGAGAGAGAGAGAGAAAGAGAAAGGAGGGAGGGAGGGAGGGAAGGAAGGAAGGAAGAAAGGAAGGAAGGAAGGAAGGAAGGAAGGAAGGAAGGAAGGAGAAAAGAAAGAGCTGGGGTGCAGCTCAATGGTGAACCACTTGCCTAGCTTGTGCTAGCATGTGCAAGTCCCTAGGTTCAATCCTTGTTGTTGTTATGTGCCATTGAGTCGGTAATCAACTCATGGCGACCCTATAGGGTTTTCAGTGGCTGACTGTTTCAGGATGGCCTTGGGAATGGATTGCCAGGTCCTTCTTCCATTTTTGTGGTGCTGGGAATTGAACTCGGGACCCCAGAGACTGCAGCGCGGCGCTCTACCAACTGAGCTAAATCCCAGCCCATAAATTCAGTCCTTGGTACTGAAAGATAAATGAAATATATATATTCCATTTATATATATGTGTGTGTGTGTATATATATGTGTGTGTGTGTGTGTGTGTGTGTATACATATATATATATATTTCATTTATATATATGTGTGTGTGTGTATATATATATGTGTGTGTGTGTGTGTGTATACATATATATATATATATATATATATTTTTTTTTTTTTTT
>VMDO01019833.1:0-38808 GCA_007922755.1 Pedetes capensis
AGGAGGAGGAGGAGGGGGAGGGGGAGGGGAGAAAGAGAGGAGAGGAGAAGAGAGATTCCACTTCTTACTTTTGGATATGGATAGTGGGGACTTGATGTCTGGAGCTGGGACCACCAACTTGTTGATGTAGGCTGACGTGTTGAGGATGACAGAGGAGAAAGTGGAGACACTCCAGGATTCTTGATAACACTAATATGCTGAGGAATTCACCGATTTTGGAAGGGACTCTCTGAATTTTTGTGTGTGAGAGATTAAAAAACAGAAGAAGAAAATCTGTGTTGTTCAAGCCACCAAAATCAGCCAACTAAAAAGGCTGGGATTTAGCTCAGTTGGTAGAGCACTGCGCTGTAGTCTCTGAGGTCCAGAGTTCAATTCCCAGCACCGCAAAAATGGGAGAAGGGCCTGGCAATCCACTCCCAAGGCAATCCCAAAACAGTCTGCCATTGAAAACCCTATGAGGGTTGCTATGAGTCAGATACCGACTTGACGGCACCTAACAACAACAACAACAAAACATGTAATCCAAAAAGCTGAATTATGGTACTTTGAAATGTTTACTAACTCATCTCTAAGCCAAACTTAATATTGTGAGAAAGCAAATTTATTTCAGGAAAATGTGAGAATAAGATGAGTGTTGCAGGGAGAGAAGAGCCCTTTAACACATCCGCAAAATAGAATCCAAAGTATATGTACCCCACTGAGATTGTAAGTGCATATAAGGATACACTAATTATTATTTTATTACACATCAGGAGGCTGCTATGGCAGACAATGCTATGTGTCCATTAAATTCTGCTAGGTTTTATTTTTCTTCCTGGGAACACAAGAAGACCATTATTTTTTAGCTTCCCCACGTAGTTGGGCTGCGATCATGTGACTTGGGTTCTGGGTTGTGGGAAAAAGTGATGCAGTCCACAAGTGGCCTGGTTCTTATTACAATCCCACATGATCCCACCGCCTTGTCTTCCAGTGTCATATTACTGCTCCATTTGAAGATGCAGGTCTAGCCATGACATGAATGAGAACAAGTTTTCATGTTGGCCACTAGATGGACATTGAGTAATTTTATGTTATTAAAAAACTTAATAAGATTTACTTAAATTTACAATTATCTCCTTTTTACTCAGGCTTCACACTTTCTACTTAAAATGGAAATGAAAATGAATAAATAAGAAAGCTAGTTGAAAATCTGTATTAAAATAAATATGGGGAAATAGCTTTGAAATATCAGATAAAATTTGTGAAATCTCTGGGCAAATTCTTTCCAGGGAGGCAAAGCAGCTGCTCCTTGCAAAACATTTGTGGCTCTCTAAGTCGGTGTGTGTTGAGTGGTGTTACTTATGCCTGAACATCTACGAAGGAGATGGCTGCAGAAGAAATGGTGTCCTGTGGCACCTATGTGGCTTTCTTCTTTTCTACTCTATTCTTTTTTTGTTTCTTTTTCTTCTTTTTTCCCCCTGTGTTTTCTCAAGTATAAGCTGGACATCTTATCTTCTCCTGCAGTGTTTAACACAATCTCTGCCTTTCCATTACTGTTTGGCAGGGCTGCTTTAAAGGAAGACATGGGGTTACGGGAAAATGCTGAAGGAGCAATCTACTTCTAGTTGGATCACATTACAAGACGTGAACAAGTAAATGTGTGTGCCTGCTAATATCAACATGGTTTTCATCTTTCACGTTATCTCATGTTTATAGCAACCTCTTCTTGTAAGCAGGCACTGTAACAGTTACATTTTTATCCACCTAAGTTAAAAATATCAGTGAAAATAATACCTATATAAGTAACCTAAAAGATAAAGGAGTTTCTAGCATTTTTCAAGAACACTAGCTGCTACTATAGTTTTTTGGAGACAAAGTCTCACTGTGTAGACCGGGGTGGCCTTGAACTCGCAATCCTCCTGCCTCTGCCTCCTGAGTGCTGGGATTACAGGCATGCACCACCATGCTCAGCTCAAGCCATTATAATTTTAAATGTGAACCGCAAAATGTGAAAAATGATTGATTTGACATGGGAAATGATCTTCAAACTGTAGCTCAATAAAAAATAATGTCTGTACTCATTTGAATATTGATTTTATATTTCACTTGAAATGGTGCTGGAATTTATTGATTATTTTATATCGTTGAAATGACTTTGAAAATACTAACTTTTGAACACTTAATGTGTTAACCTTACAACTGGAAGATTTAAATGAAAAAGTCCTCTTCAGCAGTAATATGCACTTTGTAACTTTAAAAATATATATATTAAAATGAACTCATAGATTGTAGAAAATAGAGAAGCTGCATTCATGTTTAAGATAAAGTTGTGAAAACAAAAGACCTCAAAGAAAGTTCCCTGGAGACCATATACCCTGTCACTTGCAGGTAGAAGTTCCCTAGCATCCCTGTTGACAAGGACACTTAACGGACATTTTTTGGAAGTACTGAATATGTTGTTTGGTCAAGCCACTTTTCTCTAGCTTGGTTTTTCCACAAGAGTTTCATATCTAAGTGGGTATTCTTGAGCACATGCAAGGACAGGAAACCCATTCCTTTCCTTGCAATTCTTTCTACAGTTGGAGAGCTCTAAAAGTTAGAGGATGTATCAGTCAAGGTATGAGTGTACCTGTTCAACAAAAGGACCCTCCCCCCAGTCTCCATGTCTTGATACAATAAAGACATATTTCATGCCCATGTCACAATCCAGCGTGGAGTTCCTATTCAGCTAGCCCTTCTCTCAGATCCATGCTCCTTCCACCTACCATCTCCTAGGGCTGCAAATTCCTCTCTGGAGTCCTCTGCATTGACTGGCAGGGAAAGGAACAGAGAGAATGTGAGAAAGCTCACAGTGGGGACTAGGGGTCAGGCTGGCAGGAAAGAAGCATATACTAATCCCGTCCACACTCTATTGGCTTGATATAGGGACATGGTCCCACTTAGAGAGAAAGTAGCGGGGACACATAGGGTCCCCAGGAGGGAGATGAGCTCACAAATGTTGGGGAGTACTGGCACTGTCTGTTACGGAAAGCTCTCCTTCCATTGAGCTTGACTGTTTCTTGCAGTAGTTTCTATCTATAGATCCCTAGCTGAACTTGGGGTCATACAAAGTTCAATTGCACTTAGGCACAACAGCCCCACAGATCTTTGAAAACCATCATTATGCCCTCCCAGTTCACTTGCTTCTGGGATAGTCACCCCAGTAGTCAGCTTGGTCTCGTATCATCTGTTTTGACATCTCTTCATGATCTCCTGTTTCTTGAAGGTCCAACTGCTCTATAGTTTGAATGAGAACTAAATTAGCTACCATCATTGTGACCCCAGGTGAGATGCTGCAAACTGATCACTGAATTGCCATCACATTAGGCTCTGGTAACTCCTAGTGAACTTATTCCTTCAAATTTGGTTTACCCATGGATGCCAAATTTCGTTTCTTCCTTTTGACATTTAGTTTGTTGATGGAAGGCTTGAGAGTTTCTTCATTTGTTTAGATTTGAATACTATGGCTAGCCAAACCAGAATGCATTGCTCCTGTCTGTCCTATCTGTGGCCTTTTAAACACATGTGACCATTATTACAGAGCATTTACGAGCCAGACATAAGGACTGCCAGATGTTCAGACCAATGGCTTTTCCCCCTGTCATCCGTTCTATCATAAAGTCCAGTCCACTTCATCTTGACAACATCCAGAATCTGACTGCCTCTGTCGATGACCTATTGCTCTGGTGCAAGCTACCATCTGACCTTTCACTTGCATCTCTCCTGTAGCCTCCTGCGTTGTGCATTCAACTAGCCTACATTTCTCCTGCACCTTCCCCTAGCCTATTTAAAACCTGGGATTCCTTTCAACTCCACTGCTTAAAAGTTTTCAGTGGCTCCCATTTCACACAGAGTAAAAGCCAAAGTCCCTGCAGTGCCTACAAGGCTCCAAGAGGCCACCCCTGCTCTGACTGTCTCCTCCCAAGTCTCCTCCAACTCACCTTGCTTTAGCCACTCCATTGATCCTTCACAGACACCACATCTGTCATCTCAGGGCCTTTGTACTTGCTGCTCTTCCTGCCTGGAGTACTCACCCCCAGGATCACAGTGTGATTTGCTCCCTTAGGTGTTCCAGGTCTCTGCTCAATTCTTACCTTTAAAAATGGCCTTACATAGTTTGTGTGAAAAGGCCACCACCTTGCAGCTCTCCCTCCCCAATGGCCCTATCTCCTGTGCATTGCTCTATCTGTATTCACAGCACCTCTCATTATGCAACATGTTGGACACTTAGCAGCTTATTGTCTGTCTCTCTCCATTAAAATTTAAGCTGAATGAAGACACGGACTTGTTTGACTTCTGTAGCCTCTGCATCCAAAATAGTGCCTGGTGTGTGGCTGGTGCTCTATACAGATTGGCTGGAAAAGGCACAAATATTCCTTAGTCCTCAGCTTCCAGCCACATCCTTGGCTTCATATACTTCCTCATAGCGTCCTATGCTCTTTACATAGAAAGGTTACCCCTATCCCTGAATTTGTACTCCCAATACTGGCTATTTTCCTAGATTTCTGTATTACTCTTCAAACATGTAAATTATTGAATGAAATGTAAGCTTAATTAGGGCACTAACTAGTTTAGACTGTAAGTTACCTTAGGCAAACCCAATTCAGCCCTTCTATCTAGTCTTTCATTCCTGCCTCCTGACTTAGAGAGCAACTCCTGTGTCATAACCACAATGTTTGCCAAGAGAGTATCACCAGCACTAGGTATTGTCAATGCAAAACTCATCCACAGCTTCTTAGAAAATATCTGCTCTTCAAAACTATGAAGAAGGTCTGTGCTACCCTAAACTTTCCCATCCACCATTGAGCAAATAGGTAGAAATAAAAAGCTGCATTCTTTAAAAAAAGGAAAACAATGCTTTTCAAATGGAAAATCAAAGATGTGAAGTATGAAAAGGGAAAATTTCAGACAACCCCCTCAAAATTGAAAATAATCAAACTTAATTATCTTGTTGATGAAGGTTTAAAAATTCTTGATAAGTGTTATGGCCTTTGGCTGAAATCTAATGTCATTTTTGGAAAACATAAAGCTTCCCAGCATTGCCTTTTAAGGCTTTGCTTTACAGGAATTCAAAAGAAAATTGCCCCAAATTTTATATTGTGTAATTTTTTTCTGCCAAGCATTTTAGTTAAATAACAGAAATTTATACCAATATTTTAATAGAATTATTCATTAGCTTCAGTCAACTAAACTCCTATGTGAAGAATTAGAAAGATCAATGCATTATTTCTGCATTCATTCAGACAACAAATACTTATGGAGCATGTTTTATACGCAGAATTTGAGAAAGGAAAATGCTTATTCACATCAGAGATAGCTCTGGCAAAGATGGAATTTCAACTGGGTCAACTGAATCTTTAGGGCATCTAGACATAGACGTTAATATAGTTATAGTTATATATAGACACAGATATGGCAGCAAGAAAAAGGAATTTGGCCTTATTCTATGTAATAAATTTATTTGTGTACTTTCTCTACCTTGAGAATATAACATAAATATTAGAGAAAACACATTTTCTTTGCAGTGCTAGGGATGGAACCCAGGCCCTTGTGCATGCTATGCAAGTGCTCTACCACTGAGCCATATCCCCAGCCATTGGTTTCCTTTTGAAACAGGGTCTTTCTATGTAGTATAGGCTGGCCTTGAACTCACTATGTAGCCCAGGCTGGCTTCAAACTCCCGGTCTTCCTGCCTCAGCCTCCCCAGTGCTTGGATTACAGATATGAACCATCGCGTGCAGTGAGAAAATACTTTTTGTCTTGAGAAGAACTCTCCCTTCCAATAACAGTAGCTATTTTGCCTATTCTTGGTCATCCACTTAAAAACAATTTGTGGAGCTCCTGCACATGCCAGAGTGGACATGGCACTGGAAACAGGAAAATGCATACAACCCTCACAGCTCTCAGTGCAGGGGGGAGGGGACAGGGACACAGATGAAGGGTAATAATAGGAGCATGAGGAACTGAGGACTCCACCTGAATTCTCCATTCATTCTAGAAATATTTATTGTCTGCTATGTAGCAAGGATAGTTCTGGATGTTCAGGACACATGAGGGACAATTCTTTCCCAATGCCCCATGGTGTAGCCCACTACTCATCAGCCTTGAACATGCACACAGAATTTCCTACCAGATCTGACTGTCTCACTCTTAAATATGAGCTGTTTCCACGTCACTGGTATTCCTGCCAAAATTGTTGTTGTTATTGCTGCTAGGTGCCATCGAGTCAGGTTGGACTCATAACCTGAATCTAATGATGAGACCACAGGCAAACACAAACTGGCCTATACTCTCTAAAAGTCAAAACCAAGAAACACAAAGAGAAAGCTAAGGAACTATTTGAGGGTTTTTAAAAAATTACTAAAAAGACAAGATAATTAAATGCAATAAAGGATTCCAAATTAACTTATGGAATGGGAAAAACAACTATAAAGAACATAATTGAGACAACTGATGAAAACTGAATGGACTCTAGGTAATAGTATTTTATCAATGTTGAATTTCTTTCTTTCTCTTTTCTTTTTTCTCTTTCTTTCTTCCTTTCTTTCTTCTTTTCTTTTCTTTTTTTTTCTTTCTTGTGCCAGGGATGGTATTTTATCAATGTTAAATCTCTCTCTATCGCTTTCCTTCCTCCTTCCTTTCCTTCTTTCTTTCTCTTTCTCTCTCTCTCTCTCTCTCTCTTTCTTTTTCTTTCTTTCTTTCCTGACTTCCTTCCTTCCTTCCTTCTTTTTTTCTTTCTTTTCTTTTCTTTCATCTGGGATGGAACCCAGGGCCTTGTACATGCTGGACAAGCATTCAACCACTGAGCTGCATCTCCTGCCCAATATTAAATACTCTGATCTTGATAACAGGACTGGACAGGTTTATAAGTTAATGTCCTTCTTTTTAGGGAATAACACACTAAAGTATTTATTCCCAAAGGATTCAGATAAAAGTTATCTATGTATGTATCTTTGACATAGAAGACACATGGGACAAAATGTAAACAATTAGTAAATCTGAATAAGGATGTATGGGGTTCTTTACACTATTCTTGCAAATATTCTAAGATTGAAATTATATCAAAATTAAAAGTTATGAAAAATATGAGCATATTTTCAGAAAGGCATTATGAAAGGTATAGGTCAAAGAGACAGGAAAAAAGAAAATAAGAGGATACTCTAAGTGGAGAGAAAAACTTTCTAAGCACTATAATTAATATTTTCAGGGTAAGATATAACAGAAAATATCCCATGAAACAGGATCAGAGTGGCAGATGAAGGATGCATTCCAAAAATCAGAAAGGTCTACTGGATATTAAAAACGTGAGAGTAAATTTTTAAAAAAGGAAATAAGACTTGAAAGTAAAAATTGAGGTAAATTCTATAGAATTTTATATCCAGATAGTTGGATATGCAAGTTCTCAAAGAAAATTACCTTTCAAGTATCATTTTTTTCTGTATATGTTACAGAAAAAAAATGAAAGAGAGAAAACTGAGAAAGCAAAAAGACAGAATCTAGGAAATCTGGAAATGAAGCCAGAGGAAGGCGAAGAAAACAGGGGAGGAGTCTTTCTTCCCCCATTCTCTCTCCTGTGGGTTGAATAAGGGCCATCCTTCTTCAGCTGGCAGTTTATAAGCCAGGCCCATCAGCTTCCTTGTCAGGATTTTCTTAATTGGGCCTACCTGAAGAGAGGACCTCCCTTTCAGCTTCTGATGCAGTGAGGCTGTGAGCCCAAGAATTGAAAGTGACCCAGAGCCACTGGCCAACTAGTCCAAGACATAGAGGTCAGTAGAGACTGGGAGAAGAGAACATGAAAGGCAGAGAGGTCATTCTATTGTTGTTGTGTGCCTGACCCTGTGTGTCTTCAGCTGCCCTCCTATAGCCAATTCCATCAAAAAGTGAAATGTGCGCACTCTTCAGATCTGGGTGTGGCCGTATGCCTCTTATCGGTCATTGAGACATTAGCAAACATGAAGCAAGTAGAGGCGTTAAAAGTGTTCATGCTGTGGGGCTTGCTCTCTCCTGCTGCTCAGAAGCTTTCCATTAACATAGGCAGTGGTCCAGGCTGGCCACCTGGAGCATGAGTGACCAGGTGGACCAGAGATCATGTAGACCACGTGGAAGCATCTCAGCTGAGGCTTCCTAGACCAGCCATCTCCCATGTGGCCTGGCAGCTGATTGCAGGCATGCAAGTGACACCAGGTGAGATGACTAGAAGAATCACCCTCCTGAGCCTAACTCATTGCTAACCCACAGAATCATGAGCCAAAGATTCTTTCTTTCAGCTCCCTCCCTCCCAACCTCCTTCCTTCCTTCCTTCCTTCCTGCCAAAATTGTTGTTGTTGTTGCTGCTGCTAGGTGCCATCAAGTCAGGTCCGACTCATAACCTGACCTCATTACTCCTTCCTTCCTTCCTTCCATCCTTCCTTCCTACTTTCCCTCCTTTTCCTTTTTACTCTTTTTTTTTTCAAGACAGGGTCTTGCTCTGTAGTTGAGATTGGTCCAGAATTCACTATGTAGCCCAGGTTGACCTCAATCTCAAGATTCTCCTGCCTCAGGCTCCCAAGTGCTGGGATTACAGGTGTGTGTCACCACACTCAGCAGGAGATAAAGACTGTTGTTTCAAACCATTAAACTTTTTTTTTTTTTTTGTGGTACTGGGGATTGAACCCAGGGCCTTGCGCTTGCGTGCTTTGCAAGTGCTGGACCACTGAGCTGTACCCCCAGCCCATTTTTTTACTTTTTGAGACAGGGTCTCGCTATGTTACGCAGACTGCCTCTGGTCTCAAACTTGCCATCCTCCTGCCTCCGCCTCCCGAGTGGCTGGGATTACAGGTGTGCGCCACCTCGCCCACCATCAAGCCACTAAACTTTAGGGTAGCTGGCGATACATCAGAGGATAATGGATACACTCCTCTCATACACATGCTCAACACAAGCTTCTCATTCATTACTAAAAAAACAGGTGGGTTTTCTTTTTCTATCTTTTTTTCTCTACCATTTACAATCAAAAGAAGTCCCAACCAAAAAGCACAGGCCTTCTTGTGCTTGTGGCATTGACATGGTGATCTGTTCATCGATTCAGTTTTATTCTGTGACTTGAACTGTGCCTCTGAATCCCAAGCTTCCCCTTCCCACCCCCCACACTGCCTCTACCCATGTAGCTCTGTCATCATAAATTGCCGAAGGACCTTCTTCCTCCTCTCCATGCCCACACCTGCCAGGCTGGACCCCTTCCCATGGCCTTTGGCAAGGACATGTACCTACCACTTCTTGTCTCTTCTCAATGTGAGCAGCTTTACAATATGATTTGCCATGTGTTCTTAAACCCTGGCCCTACTGTCACCACTCCTCGCTTGTTACTGCAGACTTCTGTCTGTGAACATGGGAGCTACCCACCTGCCAAATGCTGACAGGCAGCTTCCTCCCTGGATCCCGACCCTCTCTGGGCTCCTCTGTTCCTTTAGACTCAGAATCCCACACTCTTACCCTTCTGCTTTATCCTGTGCTGGAGACAGAGCTGGGCTTGGGAAGGTGGTTGAATGTCTTTGAGCTCTTATAACCAGATGGCAAACTGTACACAGTAGAAATGGATGGCAATTTTTAAAAAGACAAGTCATGGGGAAATCCTGTCTGTTCCTGGTGGAAGAACATTGACAAGCCTGTCAGGGGTCTTATGGAGTGTACTTGCTGCCTTTGGGGCTCAAGATAATGAAATTGGTGCTCTACAGTATCAGCCAGAAAGGCTAATGGTCTGCTCATATTCCCTTGGGGTTAGGTGCCGTCAACTTGGGTCTGACTCATAGTGGCCCTATGTACAATAGACAAAACACTCCCCGGCACTTTGCCATGCATGGCACTATGTCAGTGCTTCTCTGCTATTCATGGGGTTTTCCATGGCTGACTGTTTCAGGAGTGGGCTACCAGGTCCTCCTCCCAAGCCTACAACACCTGGTATTCCCAGGTGGTCTCTCAACCAAGGACTAACCAGATATGACCCTGCTTAGCTCCCAAGATCTGATGGCATTGGATGCCAGGGTGGAATGGCTGTAGACTATATTCCCTTAGGCATTTCCATTTCTATGCCCCAGTAGCCTGAAATCCACCACCAGTCTCTACATCCTTCGGGGCTGGAGCAAATATTGCTTGCATAAGACAGACCAGAGTGCTAGAGAATTCAAGTCTCCCACTCTTACTCCTGTGCAGTCCCCATGCAATGACGAACCAGAGTTGGTGTATATCTAACACAGCTCCTTGTCCCTCAGATGGGATCACTCTGAGAAGTATGTTTTCCATTGGCTCTCAGAGGTCTGCACGAGGATTAAGTTCCACTTGTCCATCACAGTAACTTAGCTAATAACACATTCTTTACTGGTTTCCTTCGTTTCTCTGTCTCTCATCACCTACATAAATTACAAGCCCTTAAAATTTTGTCTCAAATTCTGTATCCAGGAAAACCCAAACAGAGACAATAACCTACCCACACAATGCCTTATAGGACAGGAGCTGAATCAACGAAGGTGGCAGCAACAACTTAGGAGGAAAAGCAGCACAATAATGATGATGACCAGAACTGGACAGTGGATGCTGAGTAGGTTAATTGCTGCTATGGGGTCCAATTAGCCCTCTGAGAGACCTTCCTGATAACAACTGAACCAAGGATGAATGCAAGGAAAACCTGGGGTCACAACCTGATTCATCTGTAATGTGGTTCTCCATCATTTTGCCCAATATTCATAGAGGAATAAACTTGTAGAATCTAATTTCTTATAATGTGAAGCTATTCAAGCATTATTTTGCAGAATTTTATGGGAGCATAATGTTCTCATGTGATTGTTCAGCAAAGTACAACTTAAAAAGATAACAAAAAGGTGTTCCAATAACTATAAAAGGATAACTCTAAAAAGATAACTAGAGGGTGTTCCAATAACTATATTCAAATATTTATGAACTATTGACTTTTTGGTTGTAGGCTAAAACTACAGTTTGAATAGATTAGTTCTATTGCCAAACACCTTCGGACTTCATTGACTTTTTTGGAATTAGTACAAAAGCCGAGATTAGATCCAAAACTTGTACAGAGATTTTGTGTGGTCAGAAAATTATGAGTTTTTACTTGTGCATACAAATTCAATATCATATATGTTTATTCTTCATCTCTTGGAACAGTGAGGAATGCAGGCATCTGAACTGATTGGAGAAAGAAATCTATATGAATCTATGACCCATTGTTCTAACAAAGAGTGGAAAAATTCTTAATCATTCTGAACAATGAACTCTGTAAGAAAAAAAATAGCAATTTTGGCATCTGAGAGGCGATGCTAAGCATTTGAATAAGGCTTCCTTTGCTTGCAGCCAGTATTGCAGTCATTGCTTTGTCAAGGGTTCTGAGATTCCTCAAGCATGAAAGGAGGGATAGGGAATCAAATCCTCCGTGCTTAATAGGGAACGTCTTAGAACTGCTTCGAAATTAGCTTTGGCTCAGCTTAATGAAATTTCCCCATTGTTGAGCAGCTGCCCGCCAAATCCCACAGCATTCAAATAGCAGCCCTTTGACTATAAAAAGCCTCGAAAATGACAGAATGTGCAAAAATAAGATTTTGATTCTCACTCCCTGGCTCACACAAAGAGCTGGCCCTGCCCAGCGTTTCGAGAAGGCTAAATATTAGAGGTATCCCAGCCCAGGAGGATGGGCTTTATTCCCACTGTAGCAATTTAACACCTAAGATACCTAGGGTAGAGCCCCCAGACTTTCTGCAGGGAAACTCACCAGGCCTGCCACACTCACAAAACCCTTTTAGAAGAAGGTAGGGTCACCAAGCGATCAGCGTGGCAGTCACTCTGTGGTGGGATGGCTGAAGTTTCTCCAGTGGAGTTTTACTGAGAAGGCTCTTCAGGCTTTCCTCCAGCTCTGCTTCAACTAGTTTGCCTTTGCCAGACTGAGATAAGAGAATGACATGTGCTTCTCTCCTCTCTTCCCTTCCTCTCTGCACATGCAATCTTTGTTTACAAACCTCCTTAAGACAGCACTGTAACATACCCCACCACGTTCTTTCTATCAACATGTGCCTACAATTTGACACTCACAGCTCGCTTTTCACCACTCACCTTCTATCTATTCATCTCTCTTTGGTCTCAATGAGAGTGCAACCAAACCTACAGTCTTGGGAGCAAAAGTCAATGTCGCAATGTAGCAAACAAAAGGATCTCCTGATTCAAATTATACCAATGTCAGATGCGGATGTGTGTAAATAATTAATTGTGTTTTCACTGTTGAGTCCAGTTTGATCTTTCATTGCTTGGTGGCCCCTGGGGTCTGTGGCTCCCTGAGAAGCATGAACATTTAGGATTTTTTATTACCAGCTCATCACTAATTTATAGATTACTATGGAGTCAGGTGCACAGATTCAGATTCTCATCTATCACTGTAGACAGCTCTAGTGTCAAGAGATGGCTACTTCTCAGAAATCAACAAAGGGAGCCAGAGATGAGGACAGGGGACAATATCACACAGGTGCTACAGAAGACACATCAGAAGCACAAACATGCTACACTAAAGAATTTCCTTCCCAGTCCCTAGCCACACAAACTAGAAGGTGCTCTAATTACCTCCTAAAAGTAAAACTCCCTTATATGGTGCATAGCAAAATATAATTCAACTGCTATCAGTGAGCATCAAAATTCTTTGTGTTTTTTTCTGTGCCATGCCTTCTGCAGTGAATTTTTTTTTTTTTTACCAGAACCACTGTATTAGATTTATGTTTGTAGAAAGGTATTATTGCTTAAAGGGAACAGAGGCTGGGGGAGGATGGCTGTCTAACAGGAAAATATTATCTTGCCAGAAAGTGATCTTGAAAGAAGAGGAAAAGACTGGCGTTTAATCACAGGTTTGATAACATATGTGTTGTGTCTTTTGGATCACAGGTTTGATAACATATGTGCTGTGTCTTTTGGACAACCACTTGGAGTATGGAGTGCATTTCTTTTTAATTGTCTAAAGAGTATTGCGGTAGATGCACACGTTGAGATATGATAGAAAGAAGCAGAAAGTGCAAACACTACACAGGAAACCCACAGTGACTTCAGAATGTATATTGCATTCCTGAGTTTCACCCGACTTACTGGACAGTGTTAACAGTTTTTGGAGAATGTTCTCAAGAATTCGGTTTCCATCATAGCCAAGTATGTATTCCCACCCTCTGACCCCTCAGCCATGTCTCCCCCGACTTCTGCACAAAGCTCCTTCTCATGGAGCGGAGGAAAGACGGGCTGCGTAAAGAAAACCTAAACCCAGTGGAATCTGAAACAAGCCCTAGCAGGAGAAAGAAATCTCTGAGCATATTCATAAGGAGTGGTTCTTTATGGAACTTTTCTATGTCACAGGGACACCACGGAGGCTGTGCCACATTCTGCAACTGTTGCTATGGCAAAGCGTCTTGGACTATTGACTATGGAGCACATTGTTGTGTTTAAGTCATGTAAATGATAGGGACACAAAGGGAGCGCCCAGGCAGCCCCTGCTCTATCACCACGAAGCTGAGGTCTTTCTCCCTTGACACATGCCATTTACTAGGCATGGGAAGGCATTTTTTCAGAAAGCCTCACTCCCTGGGTGCGCCCAACTGGCCTTTGGAGACATTTATGAGATTGCCACATCTTTCAGAATCAATTCTGCAGGCGAAAAAGAATATATACAATGACGAAGTCCTTTCTTTTCTTTTAAGGCCAGGATATTTCTATAGAAGTTTTACATTTTCTACCTATTAACATATTTTTCCAGCCTTCTGATGTTGTCTAATATTGCAACTTTCTATCAACTTCTGTCCCTTAGAAGCAAATGAAGAAAGTTCTTTTTTGTTCCTCACTTATATATCTCAAATATGTGTTTTTAATTAAGTATTTTACCATAGCACCAATTCACACTGATTAGACATAATTACAGAAACAAAATATGCAGAATACATTTTAATAATGCTGCCACCTCCAAGGGAACAATGAGGGTCTAATTTAATCATCTCAGTGTTGTTTGAAAGCAATACAGAGTTTTAAAAAATTGTAATACATTTTTAAATGGAGCTTATTGGTATTTTTGGATACAAACGTAAGATAAAATGCACTATTACTTAGGTTTCAATGTTTATAATTAATGGAAAACATTTCAGGCAACATTTGTTTACATGAAGAATCAAATTATCCCCTTAAATAATAAAAGCTCCATCCAATGAAAGCACTTTCAATTGTAACACTTGAGACTTGAAATGCTGTGCTAATTTGTAGCCTGGTTTCTAAAGGAAATCTCACCAAATTGAAAATCTCTAATTGTGACAGTATTGTGTCAATGTCAATTTCCTGCTTTTGACACTACACTATGATTATGATAGATTATCTCATTGGCAGAAGTTGCAGGAAAGGTACGCAGGAACTCTCTGCAGAAGCTTTGCAAACCCTTGTGTGTCTTCAACTATTTCAAAACTCAAAAAGTTATTGCAAAAACCTAGTTTGGGTGTATAATAACAATGTGTTTTTCCTACTTGTATAGGAAGATGCCATCTCAGTAGGGCTTAGAGAATGACTGTTATAGACCCATATGACATTCTTCTCAGTACTTGTCCTGGCCTCTGGAGCCAAAAGAACTTAGGACGAGTCAACTTCCTCAATGCAAATTCTATTTACCTCCAATTTTAAATCCATTTAGAAAAGAATTCTATAAACAAATATGAACAAGAACCCATTTAGTTTTACTGATTCAGATGCTCTTCTTGGAGTTATTAAAATAGTATTTACAGTTCCCATCGATCTGGTGGCATAAAGGGATCTTTCACTTTATCTTTTTTGTTCTCTTTTTAAAAATTCTTGGTAGTTAAAACCATAATTTTGCATTCCTTCCCACCATGACTTAAGTTCAGAGACTAAACACAAAACATATCCCTAACCAAGATTATATCTATTCTAAATGCCCATTCATATTTTGGGTGTGCTTGTGTATAGGGGGAGGTGAGTGTATAATTATACGTTAGTAATCTCCTAATTCAACCTCAGTATTAACACATTAAATATAAACATGCTTGATTTTGTAATATGTACTGCTGATTCTGTAATAATTTTTTGTATTTCCATGGTATTCTTTCAGAGGCCATTAGGACATACATCTAATTTTATCCTAATCTACTTCTGAAGCTTGCTAGAGGTCATTGCCATTATTCTGTCTGAGAAAATGGGCCACTAAATAGCAAAGAGGGCCATCTTTTGGCCTAGTCTTGCACCACAGGCGAATGATGAGGATGGGGATTAAAACCTCGGTTCCAGCCTGTCTCTAGGTACTTCATTCTGACTCACACTCTCTATCCTTACCACTGAGCCTTGTACAAGATCTCCAATCATGCCACTCTGAGGAAACTTTTATAAGATGCTCACAGAGGTTATCTTTTTACAACTGTAACAATTACATGCATTTTATGAATGATCTAGGCACATTTGACTCTGTACCACAGCCTCTTTTTAAAAAGGCTTAGTTAAAACATAATTCACACACCATACAATTCACTCATTTTGTTGTTGTTAGGTGCTGTCGAGTCAGTGTCTGACTCATAG
Organism: Pedetes capensis; assembly: GCA_007922755.1. Taxonomy (NCBI): domain Eukaryota; kingdom Metazoa; phylum Chordata; class Mammalia; order Rodentia; family Pedetidae; genus Pedetes; species Pedetes capensis. Next base: position 15,592 of record VMDO01019833.1, read on the forward strand.
TGACCCTATGTCCAACAGGCGAAAGAGTATTGCTACTGCTTCTCTGCTAGTCATACAGTTTTCAGTGGCAGATTATTTTTTGGGAGTGGGTTGCCATGTCCTTCTCCCAAGCCTACAGCACGTGATGTTCCCAGGCAGTCTCCCATCTAAGTACTAACCAGACCCGATCCTGCTTAGCTTCCAAGATCTGACAGGATTGCATGCCATGGTGCTATAGCTGCAGGCATTCACTCATTTAATGTATATAATTAAATGGTTTTAAATATACTCACAGAGTTGTGCTTCTGCACAAGAAACAATCAGCCATTGAAAACCCTATGAATAGCTGAGAAGCACTAACAATACTGTTTTGACTGTTGCATGTAGGGTCGCTATGAGTTTGACACCAACTTGATGGCAACTAACAACAGAGTTGTGCAACCATCACCACAGTATAATTTTAGAATAGCTTCACCTCTCAAAAAAGAAATCTTGCACATATTAGTAGTTACTCTTTATTTCCCCACCCTCCACCCATAGCCTCTTACAACCATTAATCTACTTTTTATTTGTATAGATGTGCCTACTCAGGACACTTCATATGAATGGAATCATAAAATATGTGACTTTTGTGACTGACTTATTTCCCTAAGCATAATGTAGCATTATTAATATTTCATTCCTTTTTGTGGCTGAATAGTATTCCATTGTGTGGATATACTGCATTTTATTTATCTGTTCATCAGTTGATGGCCATTTGGGATGTTTCTACTTTTGGGCTATTATGAGTAATGCTATGATGAACATTCCTGTATATGTTTTTGTCTGCACAAAAACAAATTTTGTCTATAATCTCTCTTGGGTATATACCTAGGAGTAGATTTGCTGGCTTCTATGATAACTCTATGACTAACTTTTTGAGGAACTGCCAGACTGTTTCCAAGGTGGCTGCAGCATTTTGTATTCCCACAAATAATCTCTTCTCTTAAGCTTAGCTGATAAAGCCACTCTTATGGTTCCTGACATTCAATGAATTTCAAAATCCCTTCTCTTCCACACTTGTGGATCTGGTCAGGTGAAATGTGGAAGAGAGTAGAGTTGTTTCATCATGATTTCAGAAAAGACATGAAGAATTGGAATGGGAAACAAGGAAATTCAATATGTGCTTGTCACTTCTATATCACCTATTGGGGAAATAATTTAAAACTTCAGGCTGCACAAAGCACACATACATACAATCTTAAGATGGCCATACAAAATGACAACAAACCAAATCAACCACCTAGCCAAACAGGGCTTCCAAATGTCATCCTTGGGATCTGATCTTCATCAGAAGCCCCTGAAGAAATGATGCCACAGTATATGATATTTGAACTGCTTTTATAGTTCTTAATGGCAAGAGAGATATTTTGGGCTATAAAGACATCCATGCCAAAGCCCTCATACTTGCTTCTTGCTCATAGTTGCAGTTTTTTTTTAAATTTCCAAAGGCACATGAATAAACCTTGTATAATCTCAAGGATTCTTAAAACTTCAGATCAATACAAACTCTGGCTTTAAGGCAAGCTGGGACATATTCTGAAATTTAAAACATTGTGCTTGGCACCTGACACATCAAGGAAGAGTCTACAGGGAAATTCAAGTGGTTCTTTTACTCACAAACCTAACAACAATCTGACTACCCCTTTTTGTGGGGGCCAGAAGGTGAAAAACACAAGAGAGATATTATGTTTTCCTGACCTGTCCCTGCTAGGCTGTGGGACTGCATCGGCCATTTTTACTTCTTTGCCGTTGCCGTTGTTGTTGTAGTTGTTGTTGCTAGGTACCATCTAGTTGGTGTCTGACTCATAGCGACCCTACATACAATGAGTGAAACACTATTGTTAGTGCTTTTCTACTATTGATGGGGTTTTCAGTGGCTGATTGGGTTTCTTGTGTGTGTGGAAGAGTGGGTTACTGGGTCCTTCTCCTAAGCCTACAGTACCTTGTGTTCCCAGGTGGTCTCCCATCCAAAGACTAACCAAGCTCAACCTGCTTAGCTTCTGAGATCAGATGCCACAGGGTTACGGCTGCAGGCTTAGTTCTTTACCCTGGTTTATTTTTGTTGTTGTTGCTGTTGTTATTATTATTATTATTGAGAGAGAATCTTACTGTGTAGCCCAGTCTGTCATGGAACTTGCTCTTGCCCAGGCTGATCTCAAATTTGTGTCAATCCTCCTGTCTCAGCCTCCAGAATGCTGGGATTATGGGCATGTGCCACTATACCCAGCTCTACCTTGAGTTTTTACAATATCAATCAGCCAGTAATTTTGACTTGCTCTTATCTGTGACCTGTGCAGCTTGATTTCAATTAAGCAAGTACAAAGCCAGAAAGGAAAACTGGGGTGTTTCTCTTATTCCATTACCTCTCCTTGTGCCTCTCTTAATTCCTGTAACCAGACAGATTTTCCCACTAAGGAACAATCTCAAGAAAGAAAAAAAAAACAGAGAAAAGGTGAAATAAGGAAAGAGTATATCACAAGACAAAAATCCAAAAAGTGTGTGTGTTGTGGGGTGGTGGCAGATAGCAAGAAAAAAACTGAAGGTACTACCAAGTGCTATTCTCCTGGGATCTTACCAGGTGTCACTGGGGTCTTCATCCCCTTGGATTGTGCAATAATTCATTGGTAATGCTCCAACTGAGTTTGCAAATGACTTTAAACCTTCATTGAAGATACCAGTAGTTTATAGCTTTGCAAATTGAAACTGAAACTCTAAATGTCCTTGATAAACTGAATACATATGAAAAAAATATAAGAAATCCTTTCTGGGTTATGAAATAATACACAAATAGAAAAATCAAAGTATTACTTTTATAGAATAGAAGAGGAATAAGCAAAGCTAGCCAGCTAACTAATACCAAGCACTGCTTGTACAAGTTAATTGGATACGGAGGTACACTAAATTATTGGGTATTTATCCTCAGGAAATCTGGCCATTCAAACTATTTCAAAGGTACTCTGCCTAGTTCTGAGCACCACAATTAAAGAGAGGTGTGGAGAACTTGGAAAGAGTTCAGAGGAAAATCACAAAGAAGATCAAAGAATTAAAGAAATGGGACCTCAGAGGAAAGAGCCAGAGAGTCGGAAAAATTCAACCTGAAGAAGAGAAGGTTAAGGAGACAATTTAACTATGTTCCTCAGCTAAATGACGAGCTTTTAATAGTTGGCTACTCGATCTCTTATGGATAGACAGAAAGGGAAGGGTCTTCTACATGTAATATGAAGGATTTCCATCAGGTATGAGGAATTTCCTGCTATGACACTTGATAAATAATGCAAAGGGTTCTGATCATGGATGGCAATGAGGAATATCCTTTCTTGATGATCTTAGAAAATAGGTAAGATTCTCACATGTTTGAGATGGCTTGTCTATCTTGCTACCTAGCATTGAGGGTGAGGGTGGAGGAGTGGGTGTAGTCTAACATTCTAGAAGAATACACTCTAGCACCTTGGTCTTTTATCACTTGCTTGGCCAAATTTCTCCCATTCCCAGACCTTTCCATGGAATGCTTTCCATGTCAGACTACTTTGAGATGGAATCATTTTATCTGTGAAAAAGAGCCCTGGAAACTGTTTTGGAGAGTGGGAATTCATTGAAGAGAAAAAAGTCAGCTAAACAAGACCCACAGGGGTGGGGGTGGGGTAAGGCTCCTCAGAGTGCATGCTGGGATGAGGGCTAATTAAGATGTTGACTGAGTCTATGCTAATCATGTCCCACCAGACTCTGCTGGATTAGTATGTAAATTGGTAAACTCTGTTCTGAAATTGCCCTACCAGCTGAGGTCTAATTACTGACTAGACATAACAAATAATAATGGGATTTGTATTTTAGGATGTTTAATTATGGAAATACATGTCTGGAAAAAACACCAGTTGTACTGCACAAAAAAGATTTTATAATGTTTTACTAAAGGTTTATAAAATTTTACACCTTTAATAAGAGCACAAGGGACAGAGATGGGTGGAGAGAGTCCTTTTGGAAAACTAGCATTTGTGAAGGAGGACTAGAATCCCAATGATTAATTCCCTGCTTGTGTAATTTTCCCAAAGCTTCTCAAAGACTAATTGTTTCATTGCTGATACACAGCATCTTGTGAGCTTTTAGTTCTATCACCAAAAGAACTGGAACTCATCCATGAAGAATAACCAAGATGCCATGGATTTAACTCAACTCCCCTGTAGCATGCATTCAAATGGAATTAAAAGCAACAGGCCAACAACATTTATAGGAAATTAAGCCCTTAAAAGAATTTTTCTTCACTGAAATGATTTCATAATGTAGAAATCATTACATTTATAAATCAGAAAGTGATTAGTCCAATTCCAAAGTAGAGTACATATTGCATGTGGTTTTATAGAAAAGCAATTGAGCCTTAGAATTCACTGAATGGGCATCTTGGGAAAGACACTTCTTTGCAATACTTATTACATCATTCTGTGACCCATCCCTTCTAAAAAGCAGCATAGGAAGATTTATAAACTGAGTTTTAGATAGAGTTGTAATAGCTGCCTGTATTTGCCTGTTAGGTTGCTATTACCCCCATCATTTGAAGGCTTATGGTATATTATTAAATCTTTACTAGGCTTTACATTGTAAAATAAATTACTTTATAATGTATATCTAATATATATGTCATTCTAATATATGTCATTCTAATACATTTTAGCCCTTCTGCCCACATTTAGTAAACAAACCCACTTGCATATCATTTTTATTCAAATTTAGGAAATTTTTTGTTACAAAAACATAAGCTTAAATCCCTATTATGTCCCAATTATGTTTCAGTTTCCAACACTGTTCTTGGAACTACACAGTGCATAAAAATCAGGGAAAGTTCATGTGCATAACAAAGACGGAGGTTTTCTTATTATTATAAGAGGTTTTAGAATGTTTGTTCTTGTTATGGTTCAGGAATAGATACTATCAAAAAAAATTCGGTGAGTAAGCATGTGTTTACAGTAGCTTCAAGCCTCTATGCATTTGCAGTTTATATATTGAAAATAAATTTGTTGGTGAATTAGCAAAAATAAAGTGTTAATTTAGCCTGGTGGTACAGAACTATAGGGAAGAACAATGCAGAATTACTGTGATGTAAGGATATCCAAACTTTATGTTGGCAATTCATTGCACTAAGGAATTTTTAATTGAGGGCTCCTGCTATTTATCTTTGCAGATCTTATTGGCCTATTGGTGAGTATATTTAAGTTTTAACTGTAGATTTTAGCTTGTTTTACCATTAGTCTTAAAAATTGAAGACACACCAGGAGATGTCTGTTAATGGTATATGAATACATCTAAACAAACTTTCCCTTTCAACATGGTACTCAGTTCTCACCTTCAAGCATCTGCCATTAAGCTTGCATGATGACATCACCTTGTAGGCAATATATCACTGAAAACATTATGTTAAGTGTTACTTCCCCATACTCAAAGGCCCCTGTCAGTAATTATTGGTATTATTAGTAGTATTAGTATTAAATTGTTGTTGTTGTTAGGTGCCCTCAAGTCATGTCAGACTCATAGTGACCCTCATAGGATTTTCAATGGCTGATTGTTAAAACTAATGGTGATTTTGTCTAGGCATTGAACACTAGATACTCTAGAGGATGATAATTCTAACTGTGTCTCTTACTTGTCATGAGTTTTGTCAGAAGTCAACATAGGGTTAGAACATTTGGAAGGTTCTCAGAAAGTATTTTGCCCACACATAGGTAAGGAGTGTTACACCTGAATGTAAGCCCTTCAGGAACTGGTTAGCAAGCTATTGAGTACACTTCATAGGTTTTGGAAGTCTTGCCTAGAAGCAAGTTATACTGTTTAAGAGAGTAATATTTTCAATAAATGGATTTTGAAATTCTCTATCATTAAAGCAAACAAAAGATTATTTTGATAAATAAGAATATTGGTTTAGATAACATATAGATAATTGCACCCAAAATGTGCCTACCTTTGGTCACATGGATGTGGCTATACTCTGCTGGTTTGCTATTCTAGACGGAGGAAGATCATAGAGTCCTTCAGTGACTCTGAACACGCGTTTTAGCTAAGTAAGGCTAAGGGGTCTGGAAGCAAGGCTTCTGGGCCAAGGAGTAAAGCCAGGAGGTCAAGGGTGGCCATGCCATTCTCTGAGACTCTCCTCATTCCATTGGAAAAATGGGTTTTCTTAACAAGAATTACAAGCAATAAACAGAATCAAGTGTGGGCTAAACATGATTGATACCAAATAATTGTTTGTTAAATATTTGTCTAGGGGAAAAGGTGAAGCAAACCTAAATCTTTCTGTTACATAAATTAAAATCAGACTTAAATGGAAAAGTCTCATATCTTCCTGGCAATCTAACTATAAAAGAATGAAAAACCCCATTCCTATCAGTAGTATCTCCTGGTAAGGAATTTGCTACCTAAGGATTACCTTAGGGTTTTTTAGAGGCCACAGGCAAATGTTTTATAATTTCACATTAAAACTTCTACAAAGATTACAGAATAGTTTAACAAAGGTATAAAAGAAATTTCCACACATTCTCCTTAACAAGAGCTATTTTTAAAGGACCATCTGCATTGAATGATACATTTACACAGACATGAGTCAGCTCCACCCAACAGTTAGTCAACAATAATGATAATGAAGAACAACCAGGTCAAGAAACCAGGACCTTAAAAAATGGGCACATCATTTTAACATTCTGGAGGCATTTATAAATGTCATTTACCACGGGTTCTGGCTGGTATGTTGAACCCAACATTCTTTAAATACACACATGGCAGAGCAAGAGACACTGGGGTTAAAGTTTCACTCGGCTGTTATAGCATTTTCTGGGAGCATGTGTAGAAAGTGCATAGCATGATGAATCATTCAGTGACTAGAGAGAATGTCCGGGCTCCCATCACCTTGACCTTGTCATGGCCTTCTTCTTTCCCATTCCCTTACAGAAAAGGACTATATTCTCACTTCAGATTTAGCCAGAGGGCCTTGGAACCATTTAATTTTTGATAATCTATTTTTCACGATTGTAATATGCTTTTTTCTCCATGTGGATATAAATTCTTAGATCAAAAATATAAGACCTTTTTCTAAGTTTGCCCTTAGGCCCCATCTACTGCCCCACACAAATGTTGTAATTTATCATGGATCACATCCTCCTGATGGTCAGGAATCTACAGGATTTTGCCTCAGAAAAATTTCACAGTTCATTTTCATAGCAGTAATTGCTATCCCTGTAGCCCCACCTTAGGAATGTACAAAAAGCTCTTGTACAAAAAAAACCCCCATAAAATTATAATTGGTAGTTAGCAAGGCAGTCAAGCATAAGAATTAAAACCATGGACATTGGAGCCAGAACACTTGACTTCAAATCACTTCTTTCCCCCTACAAATTGTTCTACCTATGGAAAATCATCTAATCACTTTTTGCCTCAGTTTCTTCATCTGAAAATGGGATAATGACAATAGAAATACCTATTGAAGATGGTTGGTGTGAAGATTGAATGCAATTTGCTTAGAATAAGATAAAAGACTGAATAAACAGGAGTTGTTTCTGTTACTCTTCCCAATATCCTCATAGATGGGCTTTGAGTCACATGAAGGAAGAGGTGTTTCTGGCACACATCATCTCAGTGTCACCCACCCTCACTCTCTCCCTGTTATCCACCCCAGTTAGCTAAGTTGCACATTTCTTCCTCTCAGCTGCTCTGCCAATGCACGTCTTTAATATCTCTGAGACTCTTCCCTGTCTTCTCTGCAGACTCTGTGACATGTCCTGCTGTCTGCCTCTGTCTCCTGCACTCTCTCTAGTTGGCATCCTACTTGGGACTCCATCTCCTAGGGCATTCTCAGTGAGTTTTCTAACATGGAAACCTGATCATTTCATCTTTGAAGTGTTTCCCTTGAAATCTTTCTATAGCTTTCCAGTGCCCATAAGATACTGTTGTTGTTGTTATTAGGTGCCATCAAGTCGGTATCCGACTCATAGCGACCCTCTGTACAACAGGGGAAACACTATTGTCAGTGCTTCTCTGCCGTTCATAGGGTTTTCAATGGCAGATTGATTTTTGGGAGGGGGTTGCCAGGCTAGAAAAAATAAATATCAAGTACATTAAAGAAATATGAAAAAAATGTGTGGAAGTCAAAATATACTCCCCCTCAAGGATATCCACATTCTTAGCACCAAATCCTTGCTGTTGAAATGTGCATTTTCCCTCTGTTTGGCCTGGTGGGCTTCATGTAATTGCAGGGGTAAGAACAAGGCAGAGGAAGCAGGATGAGAGAAGACAATGTGACAAAGGAAGAAGAGGCTGGAGCAATGCAGCCCCGAGACGCAGGACCAGGAGACAAGGAATGCTCTAGAAGTTGGAAAACCAAGGACTAGACTCTACTGAGGGCTGGGATTTAGCTCAGTTGGTAGAGCGCTGCGCTGCAGTCTCTGAGGTCCCAAGTTCAATTCCCAGCACTGCAAAAATGGGAGAAGGGCCTGGCAATCCACTCCCAAGGCAATCCTGAAACAGTCAGCCATTGAAAAACCTATGAGGGTCACTATGAGTCAGATACCGACTCGACAGCACCCAACAACAACAACAAGACTCTACTGAGAGCTTCCAGAAGAAACACAACTTTGATGACACTTTGATTTTAAACTCATTTTGGGCTTCAGACCCAGAAGATAATAAATATGTGTTTTAAAATTTTTTCATAAATTTGTGGGAATTTGCTACAGCAGGTACGGGAAACCAATATACCAATCAATTGGACAGATAGTGTTGATTGATCCACATGTTGACGTGAATGAATGACTATGCTATGAAGGTACCAGATTAATGCAGCAATATATTTGTTGTTGTTGTTAGGCGCCGTCAAGTCATGTCCAACTCATAGCTATCCTTATAGGGCTTTCAATGGCTGATTGTTTCAGGATTGCCTCGGGAGTGGGCTGCCACGTCCTTCTCCCATTTTTGAGGTGCTGGGAATTGACCTTGGGACCTCAGAGACTGCAGAGCGGCGCTCTACCAACTGAGCTACATCCCAGCCAGCAATACATTTAGTAGTCTCTTTTAGTAGTCCCTTTTTTTAATGGTATACCATGATTTTCTTTCCTTCAACCACGTGCTTCAGATAGGGGCAGAAGACACATTTCCCACATTCTACAACCCCATCCTTTCCTCTGCTCACCTTTCTGGAGGCAGAAGAAAGTGAAGTCAAGTGGGTATGGAAGCCCAAATCTCTGTACAGAGACACAAATGCAGCCCAGTATGCATGCAGACTGGTGCCCCAATGCATGACTGGGGAAATCCAGGGTGTGTGTGGCCAAAACCCCAAGCAAACTGACCTCTCATTTCTCTTAACAGAATAAATCTAGTATGCTGTACTCTGTATTTTAATCCAGTATATTGTTCTACCTTGATATTTCAAAAGCAGTTTTTTTTCACATAAATATGTACAGTGCCTGACCTGTCCTTATATGTGTTAGCTCTCTGCACAAAAAGGAAGTCAGAGAATGGTCAGCACTGTCAAGGGAGTCTCGGGAAGCACTGAAGTAAGCTTCAGGGAATTACCAATCCATATGGAATCTAGGAAGAGGGCTGAGTGGTGAGAAAGTAATAGAAGAATGGGCTCAAAAAATGCTTTGGTTCAGCAGGAGACAGATCTTGGTCTGCTGCCTTAGTAGTCACGGGGTGTGATCTATTTCATTCTTAAGTCCTTAGGGCCTCAGTTCCCCCACCTGTAAAATGAGTATAATCTCTATTTTCCTGTATTGAAGTGGTAACATGTTTATAAAGGGGCCAGGATAGCTCCATTACATGGTAGATTCCAAAAACATTTCTTTCTTTCTTGTGATTCCTTTCTCTTATTGGTATTATTATGAGTTATACATATTATTGGGATATATCATAACATTTAACAAAAACCACCTACAAAAAACTAATATATCAAAGAAAAAATGCGAAGAAATTGTAATTTACAAGCTGTAAAGATTAAGACTGCTGAAGGGCATTGGTCTATATTTTCCCAGCTTGTGCAATAGCCAGATTAATTCAGGAGAAACCTTTCTTTTGAATTATTTAAATGCTCAGCAATGAGAATAATATACAGAGGGCCCTGTGCAATGTGAGAGGATTATTGATTAACTCAGCCCCCAGGTTCTAAGTAGCCAGTAATATATTTTGTGTATCAATAATTCAGAAGAATTAGCGTTTTCTGTTGTTGCTGAAAGCATATTTGCAATTGAGCCACATAAGCAGGCAAACAATTGTTAGAAGAGCAGAAGTTGCTCTTTCTCTTCAGGCCTTGGCTTCCTCTGTAGCAAGCCCCACCAAAACAGGTTTCATCTCTCAGAGCAAACCTGGGCCGCACTGGTGACACCCAGGCACTCCATAAATATATGTCAGATGAATGAAAATCTCAGAAGGCAGTAGTGAAAAATGACCAGAAAACATATTTTAAAATATCAACTTGGAAAGAAAATCAATTCTAATGAACTCCATGCTCTTGGGTTCAAATATTATGAAGGTAAATAGTCTGTGAATCTGGAAGGAACATGAGGCAGAGAATGGTGAATGACATTGATCAAATCCTGCAAAGCTCCCCAGTGTCCTCACATCCACAGACAGATAAATTGTTTAACTAGTATCTCACACTCAGGATCCCCCCCAATTAACTGCGTGCATTCTGCAAACAACTCCTAAAAGCCAAAGATAAAACCATTTGGCTCAATTAGCATTTCCAGTTGATAGAAGATGGAAAATTGAAACTGAAAGGGAATTGACTTTCTAATTTTTAGCAAAAGATACCTTGGGCAAGTAATTAGATCATTTTAAGGAAAGGGGATACTTTTAGGATTTCATGTTAATAAGCATGCAAAGAAATTTATTTAAGTAGTTATATATAGGTATGTATTTTCAAAAAAAATCCTGACTTATTAATTAAGTAAATGGCACAGATTTTCAATTTTTAACTATTCTAATAATCAGGTCATCTTAAGACTGCAGAATTAGGTAGCAAATACCCTATGGACTCAGTTTCAATTGATGTCAAAGTTACAGACCTGAGTCATTAGTGTTGCATTATTTTACTTGATCAGTGTGTTCATGAGGTGGGCGTGATTCAACTGGATTGATAATTAAGTGCATTATATGTTAAATTTAGAAATGAAATATCTACCATCAGAACTTTACACAGAACAAGGCTTTGAGCTTTATTTTAATAAGGTGGAGGAAAAATGCAGAGTGTCCCCTCAATTAGGCAGCCCCCAAACTTTCTCAGGGAATCAACAACAAAGATTATCACTCTGTCCTGTGGGTGGGGGAGGGTTGGGCAGCGTTTTGAAGAATTTGGTTGCAGCTACCAGGAGAGGATTCTTCTGGAACAGCCATGTCTGCCACTGCTCTCTTCCCCACACACCCCTAACTCTGAACCCACTCATCAGAAAGCCTTTTGTAACTTGCTTAAGGGATAATTTGCACCAAGTTGAGTGAATGTTTCTGAGCTCAAGTTCATTTCCCAGAATATAATAAAAAGATGTGTGTACCCACATTTCAATAGTATGCATAAGTGGTATAAAGCATGCATAGTTCTATCTTCACACAAATACCAAAGTCAATTCTAAAAATAACAATGGAATTGGGGAGTAAGGAGCACCATTGGCCAAATAAGGCCGGGTGAGCAGCTGATTGTTTGCAAATGCTGAGAGGGAGATGTGTGGTCCCTATTCTTTCTGACTCTGAGGCAGGTTCCTCATTTCTTCTTTCCCATGAGAACACTCTCTGTGTGACAAATGGAGAATACAGAGTTTTTCATGACTAACTCCACATTCCCTTCCCCTCATCTTCCTGGGAAGTCTTCCCCTGCTCTGGCACTGCCTGGGGTTATGAGCAGCGATTCCCGTCTGCACAGCCCTAATTCCAAAACAGGTGAAACATGCAATGGTAAAATACACTCCCACAGGAAACAGATGGCTGGGAATTTTCCAGAAAGACCTGATTTTTCTCTCACCCCCTCCCGAAGAGTTGTACCCCCATACTAATCATATTGAGATAGGAAGGCTTTAAAGCATGATTGTCCTACGGATCCTATGGAGGAGTGCACTTTGTTTCAGTCCATCACTCAAAAGTGGTGCTGATCAAGTTCGGGGAAAGTAAAATTGTCCTGTGGCAACAGCCCTTTGTGCAGGCAACAGCGCCTTTCCCATGCACTAGGCAGAGACAATGCAGGATGTCCCCAGAATCGCTAAGCAACTTCGCTTCCTTCCCGCCTGACACTTCAAAAGGCAATGGCAGTAGCATCCCAGAGCAATAGGAAAAAAAAAAGAATTTCACCTTACCGGTTTCTCCAAGGTGGACTACAGCAAAGCTGGGCTGCTCGAGGCCCGGAAGCTGGGGTTCTCCGAGCCCCTGGGCTGAGGGGGCTAGGAGAGCTGAAGTCGTCCTTCCCTGTTTGCTTTCTGCCCAGCAGCCTCCCAGGATTTTTCTGACAAAGCACTCTTCTAGTCCCTAATCGTCTCACAAGGAAACCGGCACACACACCAAATGACTTCTGCAGAAGCGCCTCTCCCGGGGAGCGGGGAGGGAGGGCCCTGTTCCATTGCTGCCAGGCCAATCCTCAGAGAGGCCTCGAACCCAGCCCTCTGCTCCCCGCAGCGACCGGAGCACACAGTACCTGTGCAGGAATAGGCAGGCCACGACAAGCACCGGGGCGAGCACTGGCTCCCTCCTCTGCCTCGCTGGCTCTCTGAGATGCAAAGGGAACACCTCAGCTTCGAACTTCCTGGGAGTTTTCAGGAAGATTTCCAGCAAGATTTCAAAGGAGTTATGCAGTGAATGGCTAGAAGCTGCCCACACTGACCTAGCCCTTTGAGAACCCTTGACAACGTACACAAGCTGTTTGTTTTTCTAAAAACTGGAAATAAACTGAAAACAGCAAGAAAAAAATGGAATATCAAATATGGAAATGTCTATGTCTGTACTCTCAAATACACTGAAGATTAGTATTTTTACAAAAATTCATTTTAAAAAACATGTTTTTAAAATATTAAAGAGAAGCAAATTGCTAAATTGTAAGGCATGACCTTTTTTTTGAAGATACAAAGTTTACCTTATCCTCCCAGGACAGGATTCGCACTTCCATTCCAAAATCATATCCATACCTTATAAATACAAATCTTCTAACTTAAGATAAATATTGTATGTATATTTTTGGTATGCTATAAACAATCTAGAAGCTCCCCTTTCCCACTCCAGTTTTCAGAAAGAAGACTTACCTTTTTACTACATCATTAAAAACCCTGAAACGAATAAGTCACAGAGGAAACAAGCAGATGGCCCAGTTCTACATTTTGCAATGAAGCCTGTTCGCCTTGGAGTCATTATTTCTAAGGAGCCGCGCTGTGCTTGTGCCTGTATTCGGCAGCATGCCACTGGGCCTTTGAAATAAAATGAATCAGCTTCACACCACCAGCTCGCCTACATCCTAACACTTCAGAATGCCCAAACTGGGGCGTGCTGCCTCTTTCCATAGTGACCTGGCATAGAATCAGAGGTGACGGTTTGATGGATGAGTCTCCCAAGAGACAAAGCAATCTGTGACATCACAGTTCTGGCTGCACCCCCACTCCAGGCCCCCATCCTGCCTCTCCTGTCTGCAAAAAAGAAAAAAAAAATGTCCTCTGCTTGGCAACAATGCCATACCAATCGCAAAAGTGAGCCCAGGGTACATAGCAAGTGCTACAACTTATCTGTCTTTCTAAACGTCAATTTTTTGATTCTCTTGTTGGGGAAATGGAAGTGGAATGAGATATAAATATATTGGGAAGAGAATCCAGACAAAACAAAACAAAATTGCAGAACTCAATATTCTCAAAGTTTGTGACTTGACAGCAGAATAATTACCCTCAAAAGGAACATTTTGGGTTTGGTATCATTTTGCATTTTGTATCACTTCCAAACACTTGCACATTGATACTAATGTCTTCCTGTGACAGGGAAAGAGATGTTACAACAAAATTATATGTCAACAACTGCAAAGATATTAAAGTGTCTGTATATAGACTTTGAGACTTACTGGAAATCAAATGTTCTCTTTTCCCCCTGATTATAACAGATTTTCCTTCTCCTCACTATTGAGTAATAGATAGCTCTTGAATCAACCTTGGACATTTTCCCTATTCCATGTCTCGTTTTTTCTCTGTTCCTGCATGTGCCACCTGGGCTAACATTTCAAATAATTCTTGGCAAATTCATTTGAACTTCTGATACAAACTTACTTGCAAATAAAAGCTCTAATGTCTTTATGACTCTCATCATGACCTCTGTTATATTTCTTGAATATTCACTTCCAGTGTTCAGTACAAGGAGAGTAAAAAATTCAGAAGATTTATCTACTGTGTGTGTGTGTGTGTGTGTGTGTGTGTGTGTGTGTGTTGTTAGGTGCCATCTGAGATCTGACAGGATTGGATGCCACAAGACTACAGCTGCAGGCATACACACACACACACACACACACACACACACACACACATATCTGTGTCTATATGTATGTAAGAGGCTGGGATTTAGCTCAGTTGGTAGAGCACCACTCTGCAGTCTCTGAGGTCCCAAGTTCAATTCCCAGCACCGCAAAAATGGGAGAAGGATATGGCAACCCATTCCCAAGGCAATCCCGAAACAATCTGCCATTGAAAACCCTATGAGGGTCGCTATGAGTCGGACACGACTCGACGGCACCTAACAACATAACATAGCCTAAGTCAAATCAAAAGAAATGATGAACCTCTGGGACAGAGGACCTATCACATTCATGTGTAACAAGTTATTAAACTTTGAAGATAGAAAAACCTATCACCCCAAAGAGAAATGGATGAAGGTTATGAAACAGGAGACAGAGAGAGAAATGTAAATGTTCAGAAAGGTGTTCTTTCTCATTCTCAATAAAATCAATGCAAATTAAAACTATAGTGAGGTATCATTTCTTATCTAATAGAGTGGCCTAAACCCAGAGCTTTGAATCCATACACCATTGGTAAAACTTTGTGAGAACAGGCACTCTCTTAGGTAGCCAGTGGGGGAATAATATGCTACTACTGATAAGGAGAAGATCTGATATTTATAGAAAACGTACAGATGCATGGTCCCTTCTGGAAACAATCCCACTTCTAAGCACCTATTCTACATAATCACCAGGATACACATAAAATGTCATATGTTCAAGCGATATGATAGAAATCGCCCAAATGCCTAGTAGCAGATTAATTGTTCTCTGGGATATAGTAAAGTAGTAAAGTACCTGGGACTGAAGAAAAGAATACCAGATCTCTATGTTCTAATATGCACAGATACCTGGAAAGTGAAAACCAAGTGGTGAAGAGGGCACAGGGCTGAGGCAAATAAGGAAGATGCACAGAAACAAAATAGCAGGAGAAAGAAAGAAAGAAAGAAAGAAAGAAAGAAAGAAAGAAAGAAGAAAGAAAGAAGAAAGGAAGGAAGAAGGGTAGGAAGGAAGGAAGGGAGGGAGGGAAAGAAGAAAAAAGATAAAGGGGAAAAGAAAAAATGAAAACAAAGAAGAATCTAATTTAAAAATAGCTTCTCATGGGGGAGTGAGCGAACAGGGTGCAAAGGGCAGAAAAGACATGACTTTTTTTCTCTGCTTTTTACTCATCATTTTATGTCAGCAGTTGGCAAAGTATGGCCCTCTGCCTGCCTTTTTAAATAAAGGTTTATTAGAAGATAGCCACACCCATTCATTTGGATAGCTTCCTTGACTGCTTTTGTGCTAATACGGAAGAGTTGAGTAGGTGTAATAGTGGACTGAATGGTCCCAAGGGGAAAATTCTTACTATTTGTCACTTTAAGGAAAAAGTTTGCTGATCATTACTCTATGTGATAAATTTTAGCATAATGCAAGTACCAAACTTAGGAGGATGGGGTAGACGTCCCTGTTTTCTACTTTTAAAGGGCTCAAGTTGTGATCATAATACAGTACTTGTGTTCAAGTTCTAGCTGTCTCTGCCCCATGACTTAACTTTCTTAGACTTGTTTTCTTCATATATAAAGTGATGAAAACAATGCTGACTCTTGTCTTATAATGAACATTAAACAAAATAATGAAAACAAATGGGCAAGCACTTTGTAAACTACTATAGAGGCACCTGGGGCTGGGGTTTAGCTCAGTTGGTAGAACATTTGCTCTGCACTCTCTGAGGACCCAGGTCTGGTCCCCAACACCACAAATATGAGAGAAGGATGTGGCAGTCCATTCCTAAAAATAATCCTGAAACAATCAGTCACTGAAAACCCTGTGAGGGTTGCTATGAGTCCGACTGACTCGATGGCACTAACAACAATACACATCTGGTAGGCTGGTGTTTAGCTCGGTTGGTAGACTGCTGCTCTGTGCTCTCTGAGGCCCTGGGTTCCATCTGCAGCTTCACAAAAATGGGAGAAGGACATGGAAGCCCACTCCTGAAATAATCAGCCATTGAAAACCCTATCTATGAGGGTCACTATGAGTCAGACCCAACTCAATGGCACCTAACAACAACATAGGCACCTGAGATATTAGCATTGCTAATATTATTAAGGGGCCTGCAGCTGTGGCCCTGTGGCATCTGATCCCATCAGATCTTGGAAGCTAAGCAGGGTCAGGCCTGGTTAGTACTTGGATGGGAGACCACCTGGGAACACCAGGTGCTGTAGGCTTGAAAGAAGGACCCAGCAACCCACTCCCAAAAAGCAATCCACCATTGAAAACACTATGAAAAGCAGAGAAGCACTGACAATAGTGTTTTGTCTGTTGTATGGAAGGTCACTGTGAGTTGGATACTGACTAGATGGCACCTAACAACAACAACAATATTATTAAGTGAGAAGATGACAGGTAATACACATAATGTAATGAGTGAAGGCAATTGACATGAGAATAACCATGGCACTTTAAAACTTTGCAGCCCTTACTACAAAAACATTACCTTTCACTTTGTCTCTACTAACCATTTTTAGATACTAATTACGACAGCTATGGCTACATGGTACCTTTCAGCTCTTATCTCTTCTCCAAAACCAGGGCTGGCATTGCATCAGGTCATCTGACAATATTGATTTAGAAGCAAAGCCATACTTAGGACAATGTCTTGGGGCTGCAGTAGAATTATTGGGTTTTCAGAAAGCTCAAGGGAAATTTCTATACTTGAAGATATCTTTAAGTTATTGAAGTTAAAGTTCATTGAGAAATGTTATTATACTATGAAATGTGGTACATGAAGTGACCAAATACATTTGGGATCCATCTGGGGATTGTATGTAGAAAGTAAGGATAAGACTCGAATAAGACTATCACCTTTGAAATTTATTTGCATCATAACTTTTGTCTTATTTTTAAATATTTGAATATATTATCTTATATTTAAAAGTTAGAACTTTTTGATAGAACCATCAACGGTTTTCTCATAGTCAGTGACATTTCATTTCTAGTTACCAAGTGTGTAGTGACTGATTTTGCCAAAGCATTTTAGGTATAACTACAGTTTTTCTTTTTGTTGTTGCTGTTGTGAGACAAGTCCTTACCCTATAGTCAGGATGGCCTTGAACTCACTACATGGTCCAGGATGACCTTGAACTCACAATCTCCCTGCCTCAGTCTCATGAGTGCTGGGGTTACAGGCATCTACCACTGTGTCTGGTTTAGGTCTAACCATTTTTAAACCATACATATTTTTGAGCTGCTAAACTACATCAAAGTGAATGCTCAAATCAAAGTCCCTTAAAATTTGCACATCCTTTGAACTGTACTTCTACTTCTATGACATAAATATTGAGGAAATAATGTTACATATACTATTACGTTCCCAGATGTATATATAAATGATATTTGTATTAGCAATGGAACAAGGAGAATATCAAAACTTTAATAAACTGTTTTTTTGTTGTTGTTAGGAGCTATTGAGTTGGGTCTGACTCATAGTGATCCTATGTACAACAGAATGAAACACTACCCAACATTGTGCCATGCACATGATCTTCTTATGTTTGAGCCCAATGTTGCAGCCACTATGTTTCTTCTCATTTTGAGTCATGCCACATCAACAAAAGGAGGCCCCAGGGGCTTTACTCCATCCCATCATTAAGGTTGACTACTTTGAGGAAGCCACTCTTCCCCAGTTGTTTCTTGAGTGTGTTCCAGCCTAGGGGGCTCATTTTCTGGTACTATATTTGACAGTGCTTCTCTGCTATTCATAGGGTATTCGGTGATTATTTCAGAAGTAGGTTGCTGGGTCCTGCTCCCTAGTCTGTCTTAGTCTGGAAGCTCAGCTGAAATCTGTCCACCATGGGTGGTCCTGCTGGTATCTGAAATACTGGTGGGCTAGTTTTCAGCATCACAGCAACACACAAGCCCCTATAGCATGACAAGCTCACAGACATGTTGGAGTTGTAATAATATAAGTGTCTAAAAATAAAGAATTAGCAATTTTACAATATAAAGATTGTAGTAGGGTCATTTGAAGGCATATTGCTGATTCTGTTGTCTACTGCTATGTAACAAACCACCTGGCTATTTAGTGACTTAAAACACATCCACAAATCAGTGACTTGGGAAGGGTTCAGTGAGTACAGCTGCCCCTGCTCTATTCATCATTGATTGTTGTGGCTTAAAGCCTAGAAGACAGAGTCATCAAAAGTTTGCTTATCACATGCTGATAGTTGATGCTGGCTGTCGCCTGATACCTCACCTAGGGCTGTCAGCTGGAACAGCTATACACATCATCTAATGTGGCTTGGGCTTTCTCACAGCATGTTGACTGAGTTCCAAAGAGAAGGCTATGTAGAAGTCAATTCACCTTTTACAATCTCTCTTGAAAGTCGTATGGTATCACATCTGCCACATTGAAGCAGTCACAAAATTTCACTCAGACTCAAGGTAAGAGGGACATAGATTCTACCTCTTGGTGGGGCACAGCCAGGTTCAAAACATATGTAGAGTGAATGCAAACATTGGTGTCACTGTTTTGGAAAGTGCAATTTATCATAATTATACAGCAAAGGCAGTGTTAAGAGGAAAATTCATAGCAATGAGGGACTACATTAAAAAATTAGTGTGAGCTCAAACAAATAACCATGCGCCTCAAGCTCTTAGAAAAAGAAAAACAAACAAACCCCAAAACAAGTAGATGAAAGAAATAATACAGATCAGAGTAGAAATTAATGAAATGGAGACTAAAAGAATAGTAAAAAAATTGATGAAGCAAAGAGCTGGTTCTTTGAAAAAGTAAAGAAGATTGAAAAGCCCTTAGCAAAACTAACCAAAGCAAAGGGAGAGAAGACTCAAATTAAGAGAATCAGAGATGAAAAGGGAACATTAAAACAGATTCTAAGGAAATCCAGAGAATCATTATGGAATACATTGGAAAATTATATTTCAAAAAACTGGAAAACAGATGAGATAGATAAATTCCTAGACATATATGACCTACCACAACTAAGTCAAGAGTATACAAACAACCTAAATAGACCTATAATGAGCAGTGAGATCGAAGCAGCATTAAAGAGTCTCCCAAAAAGAAAAGTCCAGGACCAGATGGATTCATTGATGAATTTTACAAAAACATTAAAAATTAGCACTAGTGCTCCTCAAATTATTCCACAAAATACAAATGGAAGGAATATTGTCATACTCATTTTAAGAGGCCAGTATCACCCTGATAGCAAAATGAGAGAAGGATATATCAAAAATAGAAATTGCACCTAACAACAACAGACCAATATTCCTAATGAATTTAGATGCAAAAAACCTTAACAAAATACTGCAAATCAACTTCAACAACATATTTAAAAAATCACACTTATGATCAAGTTGGTTTCATCCTAGGGATACAGGGCTGGTTCAACATACCCAAGATAAGAAATGTAATACAACATATAAGAAGACTCAAAAACAGAAACCACATGATCCTATCAATAGAGGCAGAAAAGGCCTTTGACAAAGTCCAACATCCTTTTTTGATAAAAGCCTTGAAGAAACTAAGGATGAAAGGAACATACCTGAACATAATAAAGGAAATATATGAAAAAACCACTGCCAATATCATACTAAATGGGGAAACACTGAAAGCATTGTCCCTCAAATTAAGAACAGTACAAGAGTGTCCACTATCTCCACTGTTATTCAATGTAGAGGTCAAACTATTAGCCACAACAATGAGACAAGAGAAAGTAATAAAAGGGATTCAAATAGGAAAGGAAGAAGTCAAATTATCTCTATTTGCAGATGACATGATCCTATACTTAAAAGACCCAAAAGACTCCACCAGCAAAGCAGCAGGATACAAAATTAACATAAAAATTCAGTAGCTTTTCTATATACCAGTAATGACCAGGCCAAAAAATAAACCAGAAAAACAATCCCATTCACAATAGCTTCAAAACAAATAAAATACATGGAAATAGACCTAACCAAGAAGGTAAAAGACTTCTACAATGAAAACATTAAAACTCTAAAGAAAGAGATTAAAGACAACACTAGAAGGTGGAAAGATCTCCCATGCTCATGGATTAGAAGAATTAATATTATGAAAATGGCTATATTACCAAAAGCAATAGGCAGATTTGATGCAATCCCCATCAAAATCTCAATGGCATTCTTCACAAAAATAGAGAAAACAATCCCAAAATTCATTTGGAAGCACAAAAGATCCCAAATCACTAAAGTGACCCTGAGCAGAAAGAACAAAGCAAGCGGGATCATCATTCTTGATATCAAGTTATACTACAAAGTTAAAATAACAAAAACTGCACAGCACTGGCACAAAAACAAATGTGTAGACCAATGGAACACAACAGAGGATCCAGAAATAAACCCATGTAGCTACAGCCACCTGATATTTGACAAAAGGGCCAAAAATATAAGTTGGAGAAAAGACACCCTTTTCAACAAATGGTGCTGGATGAACTGGATATTCTCATGCAGAAGACTGGAATTAAATGCCTCTCCCTCTCTCACCTTGTACAAAAATCAGTTCAAAATGGATCAAAGACCTTAACATAAAACTTGAAATTTTGAAACTGCTGGAGGAAAACAGGGGAAACACTTCAAGACAGAGGCATAGGCAAGGTCTTTCTGAATAGAACCCCCAAAGCACAGGAAACAACAGCAAGAATTGATAAATGAGCTTGCATGAAATTAAAAAGGTTTTGCATAGAAAAGGACACAATTATCAGAGTGAAGAGACAACCTACAGAATGAGAGAAAAATCTTTGCCAGCTATACATCAGACAGGAGATTAATATCTAGAATATATAAAGAGCTCAAAGAATTGAACACCCAAAAAACAAAGTATCCAATCAAGCAACGGGCAAAAGAACTGAACAGAGTCTTCTCAAAAGAAGAAAAACAAATGGCCAACAATCATATGAAAAAATGTTCAACATCCTTAGCCATCAAGGAAATGAAAATCAAAACTACACTGAAATACTATCTCACTCCAGTCAGAATGGCTACCATCAACAAAACAAACATCAAGAAATGCTGGTGAGGATGTGGGGAAAAAGGAACCCTTATGCTCTGCTGGTAAGCATGCAGGTTGGTGGAGCCACTATGAAAATCAGTATGGAGGTACTTCAAAAACCTAAAAATAGAACTGCCATATGATCCAGCTATCCCACTCCTGAGTATATATCCTAAGGAATATAAGTCAATATACCACAGAGATATCAGCTCATGTATATCTATTCTGACATCATTCACAATAACCAACATATGGAATCAACCTAGGTGTCCATCAACAAACAAGTGGATAAGGAAATTGTGGTATATATACACCATGCTGTTTCATTCTGCCATAAAGGACAAACTTATGGCATTTTCTGGAAAATGGATGGAACTAGAGATAATCATTTTAAGGGAATTAAGCCACATGCAGAAAGATAAACATCATATGTTTTCTCTCATATGTGGATGTTAGACTTCAATATATATTCATTATTAAAAAAAATAGATCATGAAAGCAGACAGTATTTAAGTAGGGAAAGATAGCAGACTAAAGAAAAAGGGGAGAAGGCAAGAAGAAAGGGTAATGGGAGAAAAAACATCACCTATCTTGCCCTTATGGCAAAATCGGTATGTATATACGTAGGTAGATATACTCACAAAGAAGACATGCAAAAGAAAGGAGACCATTGGTGGGAAGGGAGGGGATGTGGGAGGGGGGTCATGAGAGGGTAAGGGGGAAGTTAACATGAGCAATGTACAATGAAATGCATGTATGGAAATTCATGGGACCCATTAAGTTGTACATTAAAAATTACTAAGAAAAAATTAAAACAAATGAGGTAGCAGATTCATAGTTAAGAGACATGAAGGACATTCAAATGACAATGAGAGCTGAGTTGGCAGATTATCAGATATGGTGCCATACTCTAGAAATAATCCCAGCTCTTAATAGACACTCAATAAATATTTGTTGAATGAATCTTTATTTTATGTTTGTGTCTATATTGAAAAGATTCTGTGAGAAACTGCACCAAAACATTAATATTGGTAATAGCTCTATGAAGGGATTATAATTTAATTTTGTTAAGACAGAGAGTTTATAATATTCTTACACTGAGTATGCACTGAAAATTAAAAGATATTTCAAAATGAACCTCAGAGGACAATAACCTGAGTTGACTGTCAAAAAGGTTGACCTAAATTTTTTTAGGTAATTGAAAGCTAATTAGAATGCTCTCTGCTAAAGCACATTTTCTTTTTGCTACTTGTGGAATAATTTACTGTTCAGTTATCGGTAAGCATTTAATTGATGCAAAGTATCTAAGGTATTTAAGGAATGTAAAAATAAGAGTTTTCTTTTCTATTGGTAATAACAAAAGGGCAGCAGCAACAAAAAAAGCAATTATGCCTGTAATCTCAGCACTAGGGAGACTGAGGCAGGAGGATGTAGCTCAGGCCAGCCTGAGCTACATAGCAAGATCATGTCTCAAAAATAACTAAGTAAATAAAAGCAGATATCTCATTAAAATAAATATAACTTGTCTCCAAATTGGCCATCCCTGGGTGAGGATAATAAATTCAAATTTTAATCGCTGAACTAGTAAGATATAGTCCTACAGAGACCTGAATACCAGAAAAAGAAGCTCATGGAATATATTATGCTGCACTGTAACTCTTCCATGAACATTAAACCTTCTCCTTCCTTCCTTCCTTCCTTCCTTCCTTCCTTCCTT
>VMDO01019834.1:0-38787 GCA_007922755.1 Pedetes capensis
GGAAAGGAAAGGAAAGGAAAGGAACGGAGGGAGTGAGGGAGGGGAAAATGAAAGGAAAAGAAAAGAAAGAAGGAAGGAAGGAAAGAAGAAAGGAAGAGAGAGAAAGAAGGAAGGAAGGAAAAAAGAGAAGGAAAACTAAGAGCAGTAATTCATAGAAAGGACAACAAAAACTGGAAGGACAGGCATGTCCACCCTGTCGGTGCCAATGGCCCTCTCCCCAATGGCTTCTGCTTGTGGTTTAAACTTGAGCTCCCACTGCTCACATGTGGCTACTAAGTACTGGCTAACACGAATGAGGGACCACATCCTAATTTTATTTAATTGTGATTAATTTAAACTTAAAAACTAACACTCAATTCCATTATTGGAAAACGTTTAAATATGCTGGGAACAACTTGACTATAACAGCCGGTTTTCTTTTTTCAACTATAAATTTTATGAAATCTAAATATAGGCCAAGAACGTCTGATGAAGATTCAGTGTCCAAAGTACAAGATGCTGTAAGCCTAAAATGCACACTAGATCTCAAAAACTCAGTGTGAAGAAAATTCAATAAATATTAATTTGATTAGAATATATGTCAAATATTTTTAATATATTGGGATAGGTATGTTATTGAGTTAACTTTACATTTTTCTTTTTACATGTTTAATGGGGCTACTAGAAAAATTTTAAATTACATAGGTAACTGGCACTGATTTCTGTCTAATAGAATGTGACTATTGCACGATGTTATGATGTGTTTTGAAACCACCTGGGAACATTACTTTATTAGAGGGAAATGAGAGTCCTCTAAGGTAGTCACTCTGGGACACTAGGAGAGATTGGGAGGATACCATTACTTTGGAAATGTGGTCCAAGCTGGATCTTGCCCTACCCAGCCCCACTTGTGATGGAACAACCAGCCAGATTGCTCATGAGTCCCTTCCGAGAAGAACCCTAAGACTTTCAGGTCCCAATCTGGTATCCACATGCCTTGATCACACTCTCCATTCAAAACCCTTGATTCAGATGACTTTGGTATATTTCAAAACCACCACAGTCACCCCAGAACAGTTGAAGAATTAGCATTGAAGGCTGGAGATGCAGCTCAGTGGCAGAGCCTTAGCCTGAAACATGCAAGGCCATAGGATTCAATCCATAATATCACGCATACACACACACACACACACACACACACACACACACACACACACACAATTGATGTTTAAAAAACATTGATGGGAATATTCAAACATTTTATCACCTGTTCTCAAAGATGAACCAACACTATTTTGAGTAAAGGCAACAGCAGATCTTTCCAAAGGGACCAATTAGGAAGCTAACCACCTCTTCAGGCTGAAATCTGGCATGTTTGTTTAAAAACTTAACAAGGAGAAAATGACATTCCTTTAGACTCCACCTACAGATCTCATCTGTCATAGGGCTGTGGTGATCTCTCATTCTCCATGTCTTGAGCTGTTGACTCACACCTGGAGATAGATTTTTAACTAGGACTCACAGTTCCCCAACAAGGCTATGGCTAGAAGGTAAGGAACCCACAAATGTCTAGGATTTTTTCTGATGTTTTTTCCTTTGATTGCTAACTGGAATTTGGCATTTCTGTTTAGTTCAGTTGGGAGAGTGCTGCTCTGTGCTCTCTGTGGCCCTGGGTTTGATCCCCAGCACCATAAAAATGGAAGAAGGACATGTCAGCCACTCTCGAAACAATCCCGAAACAATCAGCCATCAAAAGCCTTTGAGGGTCACTAGGAGTTGGACCCGGCTCAATGGCACCTAACAGCAACAACAACTGAAAGTCAGGCAGCAAACTACATTACCACTATCTATTCCTGTGACATCAGCAGTAAGATTCATAATTTCCTTTTTCAGATGACAAGATAGTTGTTTCAGAAATTCTGACATATTGATTATGAATATCATCCCAGTCAGTAATTTCTGCTGATAAAAAGCCTGCATCCTACGTGGAGGTATTGACTGGCCAGCTCTACCCCTGGAAGTCACACTGCCACAAGAAGCACAGCTACATCTTGCCATGCTAGTGACCAGAGAGCTGTGGTGATTTGTGAGCTTTCCTGTCCACACTGTCCATCTATACACGAAAAGTAGTTGTCATTTAAATAACTTGTTATAGGTTTGCAACACTGGACAGTTCAAATGGGAATTTTTAATTCCCTGTTAACATTGTCTTCTGAAATATGATGTGAGGGCTAAAACCTAGCCTAGTCAAGTTCAAACACATCTGTCTAATGACTAAGTAACCTACTGAAGTGTGTTAAAATAATTTTTAAGTTATTGATAGCATATTAGGTAATCATGTGTTGTTGTTGTTAGGTACCATCGAGTAGAGTCTGACTCATAGTGACTCTATGTACGACAGATGAAACACTCCCTGACATGATGTTATGCCCGGCACTATTGTCAGTGTTTCTCTGCTATTCATAGGGTTTTCAATGGCTGATTTTTTCAGGAGTGGGTTGCCAGGTCCTTCTCCCAAGCCTACAGCACCCAGTATTCCCAGGTGGTCTCCCATCCCAGGACTAACCAAGCCTGACCCTGCCTAGCTTCCGAGATCAGATGGGATCGGACGCCAGGGTGGTATGGCTGGAGCCAGGCAATCCTATATGTCATGCATAAATTCTGTGAGCATCTTTGCTTTATGGTATTGTGCTCTTTGTAATCCTATGTACTTTATCTTTTACATTTAAAAATATTATTCTGAGCCAGCCATGGTGGTACATGCCTGTAATCCCAGCACTGAGGCAGGAGGATCAGGAGTTTGGGATCAGCTTGGGCTACATAGCATCATGTCTCCCAAGGGCAAATCAAAATCAAAACAAAAGTGAAAAAACAAAACAAAATATTATTCTGATAAGGTGGGCACATGTTCCACCACACTGCCAAAGAGATCACTCCCTAGCAAGGACATGGCTAATATCCCTGATCTTCATGTTCTCTGACTAGCCTAGGCCCTGGGCATGACGAACTATCACTGCAGACGCATGCCATACGTAAGATCCACACATGCTACCTAGTGCTGGTCACAGACATAAACTTGCTTCCCACTCTCTGCAAAGTGTGATAGGAAGAAGACTTTCCTGGCTATGAGCACAAGGAAACAATAAAAGAGAGGCAGGAATACAACCTTTTAAAGAAGTAATGGCATACAGCCTCACTTAAGGAAGTCCTAGAAGTTGATGGTGACGTGGAGGTTTTGGAAGTTGGAAAGCAAATAGCAATTTCCTCGTAGCTATAACCACTAAATAACCACTACTTTATCGAGAAACCCATTGGCTTTTCCACCTTCAGTAGGAGAGCGAATCCACCTTACCTGTTATTACTGCAACTGTTTCCCTGAGTGACTTGAGTGCACTGTGAATGTGTATTTAAAAGCAGGGCAGCTCCCTCCAGTTTAAAAGGAAGCTCTGTGGAGTCTACGCAGTAAACTCGGACTGGGGACAAGAAGGTGGCACATATTGGACAGCCATATTTCTCAGCACTGTTGCCCAACAGTGAGAAACACCTCAGGCATAAAAGGAGTGCCGTCGCTTTAGAAATTCTGTTCTGCTTTTTTTTTTTCCTTAAATACCCAAAAAGAGATTCAGCCCACAATTTAATATTATCAATATGTGTTCTTTATTTCACAACTGGTATGCCAACTGTTACCTAAGCAAGCACTTCAGATTCTTCAAACCCCACCCACACGAGCCCAGCTCATCTGCACCCAGATATGAATAAAGATGAATAGCATCTTTGGGCAGTCACTTCACCATTCTCAGGCAGCAAAAGCCACTAAACAAACACCTCGTGTGGTCTGAGGCATTTCTTAGAGCAAGAAAGAATTCGAAAGCCACCATTTTGTCAGAAAAATCCCATCCTTCTATGGCAGCCTCCTCATTGGGATTTCAAATTAAATCGACCTCCAGAATCTCTGCCTGTATCAAGGCTTTATCTTCCTTTCATAAAGGAAGGTCTTTCCTTTTCCCTTTTAGTAACTTCAAGTTATAGGCTTTAGTAGGTCAGCATCTCTTTATTGAGAATAGTTCTCGGAGACCTTGAAGAAATTGCAAATGCTTAGTAACTATCACTTGCTTGCAAGCTGGGTAATTAAGAAAGCCTGATGACTATACTTATTTTACTATCATCACGTCTTCATGGGGGGAGCCAGCAAGAAATGGGGAGGCTACTAACATCTTAGTGTATATTCTACTATATCTTCAATTCTAATCTGGACCCTGTCAAGAGTCTTAGAGGGCTAAATTAGATGTGGATTAGAGTCTTGTATAAATTGGATCACAGTTGAGAGATCTCTCTCAAGAGCTTTTGTGCAAATCCAATATACACCTGATCCTGTTCCACATTTGATTTTGTACCTTTCTAAAACTCTTGAAAGGGTGCAGATTAGAATTGAGAATATACAGATGTATATATATACAGATGCATTTATATACAGGTAGCCTGAAGCCGTAGCCCTGTGGCATTCGATCCCGTCAGATCTTGGAAGCTAAGCAGGGTCGGGCCTGATTAGTACTTGGATGGGAGACCACCAAGGAACACCAGATACTGTAGGCTTGGGAACAGGACCTGGCAACCCCCTCCCAAAAATCAATCTGCCATTTAAAACCCTATGAACAGCAGAGAAGCATGATAATAGTGTTTCGCCTGTTGTACATAGGGTCGCTGTGAGTCGGATACCAACTCGACAGCTCCTAACAACAACAACAATATACAGGTATGTAGATATACCTGTGTGTATATGTGTTTGTATTTGTATATGTATGTGTATATGTGTGTATATGTATATATACACATCCCTGTGTGTATATGTATTCCTAAAATGCTTTGTTTTTCCCTCTTCTCAAACTATGATTTCATGATTGCAGAAAGTCTTCAACATTGGAATGAATTGTTTCTAGATGTTTCCCCAACAATCCAAATTGGAATTAGTTTTTCTCTCAATTTGTTATAATTCATTCATTTATTCAGCATGTAGTTACTGAGTGCCTACTATGTGCCAGGCTGGTGGTAGGCACCAGATACAAAACATAGGCACATCTGAATACAAGCAGATGTTTCATAAGGCAGCTAAGGGCCCAGTCAGGCTACAGCACCCTGTTGTCTTAGCCAGCAGGGCTGGTATAACAAAGTGCCACAGTGTGAGCGGCTTAAACAATAGGTATTTGTTTTTCGTAACTCTTGAGGAGGGTTGGCAAGGCTGGAATCTCCTGTGGGCTTTCCTTGCGTGGCTGACAACTGTATCCTCACATGGCTTTTCCTTGGTTTGTGTGACAGGAAACCAGCTCCCTGATGTGTCTTCTTATAAGGACACAATCCCACCATAAGGACACTGCCTTCACGAGCTTGCCTAAGCCTAATTACCTCCTACAGGCCCCATCTACAAATGCCACCACACGTGGGTTATGGTTTTGATGCGTCCTTAGCATAGAATGTGTTATTTCATCTACAGTGATAATTCAGTGTTTCAGGCACATGCAATATTGCCAGTGCTTGGCACATGATTCCTATGTGCCAGGCACTGTTCCGAGCAATCAAATCTGTCTCAGAGGAGGGGTACCTTTGCTCCTCTGGGGCTCAGCTCCTGCCATGCTCAGAGGGACAGGGCCCCAGATATCAGGGAAAGAAGCTACAGCAGCATCAAAGACCTGAGTCTCTAATGGACCTCTCATGGACTCTGAGTCCTGAGGACTGAGGGCGCTTGGGACTTGGAGGGGAACAGGCAAAGCCTGGGCTCAGGTCAGCTCCCAAAGCAGTAAGGGCAGGGGCTCTGCAGCAGAGGCCCAGGCCTGCAGGCTCACTCTGGTAAGACAGGTGGCCTATTTCAAGGCCTGCCTGCTTCTGTGAGCTCCTTGTGATCAAGTTCAGTTAGGCAACCCAACAAACCAAACAGAGTTAACACAAATCAGACAACCCCACAGTTCAAGGTATCATACTAAGCTGCGCGTGTCCATGAAGCTACAGTTGCCCAGTGGATGTCAGCAGGCCCAAGGAAGCAGGACTGTCAGTGTCAAAGCCAACATCCACTGAGCTCACTCCCTCAACCAAAAATAATTGGACTCTTCTAGGGTTTGATCGTTTCCTTAAAAGCCTGCGTGATCAAAACCAGCCTGGAATGGAAAGTGATCAAAAGACGAATTACACAAATTCAAGTACAGGCTGTGACGTAGTCTGATGAACGCTTGGTGCACCCGAGTCCTTCACGGAGCACGCTCTCCCCATCTCCAAGGAATAATCAGCGCACGCCATGGAGAGGGGGGCAGCAGCTTCTCCTTGTCACCCTGAACCAGACAGAGTCAGTCAGGAACTCGAGAGCTGGATCTCTGACATTCAGCCTTCCAGAATGGAATGTCAAATTCCTTGTGACGTTTTGAATAGAATTAAGGGGTAAAAACACACCTACATTTCTCTGCCTCCATCTCTCGTTAAAATGAGCAAGGCACATGAGGACATCCAGGTCTCCTTGGGTGACTTGAACTTCACTCGGGGCTGTACCTCGCGTGTGGCTCTGCACAGCACACCGGGGCCCACAGACGATTCTCACACTTGCTGCTTCTTTTAAAGGCTGTTTGTTTGTTCTGGGTTCTCCCACCCACCAAAAAAAAAAAAAAAAAAAAAAAACAACAACAACAAAAAAAAACTTCTCACAGCCAGGTACAGAAGAGAAGAAATATGAAGGACATCTGGCAGAAAATCGAGGCCCAGAAAGCTTAAGGAACTCTCACCAATGGCCTGCAGTCATAGCCCCTTGACATCCAATCACATCCAGATCTCAGAAGCTAAGCAGAGTCCGGTCTGGTTAGTCCTTGGATAGGAGACTGTCTGGTAATACCAGATGCTATAGGAAGAAGGACCTGGCAACCCACTCCCAAAACAATTAGCCATCGAAAACCCTATGAATAGCAGAGAAGCACTGACATAGTGTCAGGCATGGCACAATGTCAGAGAATGTTTCATTCTGTTGTACATAGGGTTGCTGTGAGTCAGACCCAACTCTACAACACCTAACAACAACCACCACCAGTGTTCATGGTTAATGGAAGACTCACATTCAAAATCAGGAATTTCAATGGCACATCTTAGCATTTTTAAACAAGCTTGGGAATCTAGAACCACTCTTCTGTGAGAAGCTGAATACAGCCTGCAGATATTCTCTGTTCTTGCTATTGTTTTATTTTGGCTTTAATTGAATATGTCCTGCCAGGAACTTTTGCATA
The DNA here is from genome assembly GCA_007922755.1 of Pedetes capensis. Lineage (NCBI taxonomy): Eukaryota > Metazoa > Chordata > Mammalia > Rodentia > Pedetidae > Pedetes > Pedetes capensis. The sequence continues at coordinate 7,233 of VMDO01019834.1, forward strand.
AAATCTAGATTTCTGGCGCCTGCCTGCTTGCCTGCCTGCCTGCCTGCCTGCCTGCTTTCCTTCCTTCCTTCCTTCCTTCCTTCCTTCCTTCCTTCCTTTGTCCTTCCTTCCTTCCTTTCTCTTTCTTTCTTTCTTTTTTGACATGCCAAAGTTCAGACTTGCATTGGTGCATTTATTGCTGTTAGGTGAGGTCAAGTTGGATGAGACTATAGCGACCCTATGTGCAATGGAACGAAGCCCTCCCTGACACTGCCATGCTGGGCACTATGTCAGTGTTTCTCTGTTACTCATAGAGTTTTCAACGGCTGATTGTTTCAGGATTGTTTCAGGATAGGACTGCCAGTCCTTATCCCATTTTTTGAAGTGCTAGGGATCCAACCAAGGGCCTCAGAGAGTGTGGAGCAACACTCTACCAAGTGAGCTAAATCCCCCACCCCCGGTTCTGGTGCTGTTGTTGTTGTTAGGTGCCGTCGAGTCGGTATCCGACTCATAGCGACTCTCTCTGTACAACAGGGGAAACACTATTGTCAGTGCTTCTCTGGTATCCGACTCATAGCGACTCTCTCTATACAACAGGGGAAACACTATTGTCAGTGCTTCTCTGCTGTTCATAGGGTTTTCAATGGCAGATTGATTTTTTGGGAGGGGGTTGCCAGGTCCTTCTCCCAAGCCTACAGCTTCTGGTGTTCCCAGGCGGTCTCCCATCCAGGTACTAACCAGGCCCGACCCTGCTTAGCTTCCGAGATCTGACGGGATCTGATGCCACAAGGCTACCGCTGCAGGTGGTTCTGGTGCAGGCAACAGAAAACCAAAAGATTACTTCCTGGAGACTTTTGATAACCTTATGATGGTCCAATACCCCTTCTCCTTCCAGGACCACAGGCTCAGGGGCACAAACTCTGATAGGCCCTCACTGTGTCTGTCTTATGTGAAGTCCCTCCTCCTTGGACATCCCCCCCATCTTGTCACTCAGGTGGGCATATATGCTCATCTTTCAATATTCAATCCAACAGCCCTGGCTCCATGAAGGCATTTTGATAACCCTGGAGTAACTAACCTGGCTTTGTTCAGTGCTCTTGAACATTTTATTGCACTTGTTCTATTAACCTCTTTTGATGTGTGCACATTCAGTGTGAGGCACATAGTAAGCGATCAATAATGTTTTGGTCAGTACTAATAACAATGACTTAAAAGTACTTAGCATATGCCAAACACTGTTAAAAGCATCTTATACATCATGCTTCATTTACACTGCTCAACTTCCTATTACACCCTTTCTACTCAGAGAAAACAGAGGCATACTAAAGTTTAGGAAGTGTCCCCACAGTCACTTAATCAGCGCTTACACAGGAGAAGAGGAATTAGAACTTAGGCTGGCTAGCTCTGGGTAGAGGGGCAGACAGGTGAGTGAATGAACAGCTAGATAGGAAAAAGCGAGAAAGAGAAGTGAAAGGTAAGGAAGGAGGGAGGGAGCAAAAGAGGGAGGGAAAACTGTCAGGATGGGGGGGGCAATGGAGAGGGATGGGAAAGAGTTCCTGTAGTTGCTAGAACTGCAGAGTTGGCTAGGCAGGGGCACAGGTTGGTAAATCTTACAACCATATGTCTGGGATGAATCCTGCTTTGTTGTGTCTGGGGTGGAAATACCCCTTCCATGGCTAATTTCAAGCTACCAGTATAGGGTTGGAGAGAGGAAGCACAGCCGATTGCCAGCATGGGCCAGGCCCAAGAACGCAGGGCCCATGGAGTGCCACGGAGAATGAATGATGAGGACTCAAGGAGCTGGGACACAGGAAGGGTCAGTGCTCCTACACAGCAGGACTAATCAGAGCCTCTAAGGGGACAGTGACATGCCCATGTGGCTGGACAGAGCTAGACACAAGGGGAGAATGCAGTCAAAACTTAAAGAATCCCTTCTTCTCTTCCTCTCATCTCTCCTGCCTGGCAATTGCTGCTGCAAAGAAAGTTATCCATCAGTTCATTCCTATGCTGCCCTGAGCTGGCCGGCTGTTCTCTTTGCCACCACCCACCCTCTTCCCCTTATGCTAATGTCCTAGAAAGGCTCTAGGTATCACTGACCCCCAGCATCACAGAGTGTCCATTATTGTATCTGTAGCTGGTAAAGGCTACAATGTGTCTAAGCAAACGCAGGCCTCAACCTGCTTCAACAGAGAAGCCACCACCTGGAGGAAAACTAAATCATGTGGGAGCTGGGCATGGTGTTGCATGCCTGTAACTCCAGCAACTCAGGAGGCCCAGGCAGGAGGATCATGCATTTGAGGCCAGAGGTAGCCAGTGCAACTTAGTGAGACCTTGACTCAAAATAAAAGAAATGAAAGTATGGGCTGGGGGCTCAGCTGAGTAGTAGACCACTTGTAAAGTATGTGTGAGGCTCTGGATGCAACCCCCCAATTACTGCAGAAAGAAAGAAGGAAAAAAGGAAAGAAAGAAAGAAAGAAAGAAAGAAAGAAAGAAAGAAAGAAAGAGGGAGGAAAGACAGGTGGGGAGGGGAAGGGAGGGCAGGAGAGGAGAAGAGGGGAGAGGAGAAGAAAGGAAGGCAGGAAGGAAGGAAAAGGGAAAGGGAAAGGGAAGGGAAGAGAAGGAAAAATAAATAAAGACAGAGAGAAAAACCCACCACATTGGACACATGCTTGACATTATAGTCCCTAGTCAATCTCTCACAGGGAAAATAAAGACTCAAGAAAACAAAGTAGAGCCCCAGGCAGTTAAGATAACCAGCGCAAATAGCACCGAACTGCTTAGAGCCAAAGCCGAAACTAGAGGTAGGTCCCCTAGCTCCCAGTCAGGCCGTCCACATACACGTGTAGAGGACCTGTCTGAGGCGCTGGCTCCTCTGCTAAGTCAAAGGAGTTTTTTCCTGTACCAAGCAGGTTCCATTTCACTGGTTAGAGCAGAAGAAAACATGTTGATCCAGGAGCTGGGACATTCTGTCATCTTCCCCCAACACTGGACAGCAAGAGCCATCTGTTTAGGAAACACCCCATGACCGAAGCCCCCCTCCATCACTCAGCTTAAGAACTTTCCAGACGCTGGCCTTTCCCACATGTCTCCATCCACCTGCCCACACTGAGGCCATTTCCCGATAGCTAGGAAGTAGGCAGGGGGAAGAAGTGAATCTTTAAAAACCATTGTCGCAGCTTTGCTGAAAGGAAAAAATGCTGGAGGGGAAGTGGAAACTTTTGGCTGAAGTGCAGCATAACCTAATAATGCTCCCTCACTTCGGGTGAGATTGGCCGAGGCTGCAGGGCACCTAGCCAAGGGCGCCAGTGCAATGCACTGTCCATCCAGCCTGGATCCAGGAAGTACTGCTGCTCCTGGGAATCCCACTTTGCAGTTCTTATGACAGGGTTCCATAGCATGGAAGTGGCTTCTCATGGGACCTTCTTTCAGCTAAAGGCCTTCTCCACTTGCTAACACCCTCGATCCCAAAGGACAGGGAAGATAAAGCCAATTCCTTGGTGCAAAGAAGAGAAAATTGGTTTAGGGAGAAAAGTCCCTGAGAGCTAACATAACTAGGAGAACCCTAGGTTGCTATTATTCCAGCTTCATCCCAAGTTACCCTCACCTCCTTGGAGAAACAGCTCAGGTCCCCCTCAGAGTATCCTGATGGCACATGGGGAATCATATGGTCATCCCAGGCCAGAGCTATTGTGCTCTTGGCTTCTAAAGCATCTACCAACCGGATCCAAGACATCCATCATGAACTTGAATGGAACAAAAGTCACAATTTTGTCCATTAACCTTAAATAGCAATGTAGCATTCCATTCGATTGCAGACACAGGCCACAAACCTCAAAGGTCCTGGCAGAATCTGTGGCTTTGTCACCAATGTATGCACTAGGGCATCTCAGAGGAGCATGTATGCTCATCCCCTGTGTCACCATCAGTGTTTGTCACACATATGTTACACAAAAGCCACATGCATTAGTAATAGTAGTTTCTTAAATAACTAGCTAAATATGATAAATATTTTTCTCTAAAGTTGCTTTATTTATCATCTTACGTACTATATTTTATGCGCTTAAGTAGGTCACTCTGCAGTCCTGTTCTTGTTAGGTGCTATTGAGTTGGGTCTGACTCATAGCAACCCTCATAGGGTTTTCAATGGCTGATTGTTTCAAGATTGCTTCAGGAGTGGGTTGCCACATCCTTCTCTTGATTAGAATTATGGAGTGGGGCTGGCAGGTGCAGTTGAGTCATGTCCGACTCACAGTGACCCTCATAGGGTTTATCAATGGCTGATTGTTTTGGGATTGCTTCGGGAGTGGATTGTCAAAACCTTTTCCCATTTTTGCAGTGGTGGGGATTGAACCTGGGTCCTCAGAGAGTATGGAGCAGTGCTCTACCCACTGAACTAAATGCCCTCTGTGGTCCTAGGTATCATCAAATCACCAAAGGATACCATGGCATAAATAAGAGCGGAAGCCCTGGGCCTCATGATCGAGGAGCCACATCTGTGGGGTGGGCTAGGATGTGAAAAGGGGGCCAGGCCTCCTCAGGTGTGACCTGGACAATTAGAGATTATCTAGTACCCTCTTTTTACCTGTACCCCTCTTCCTCTTCAAGCCTCCTTGCTCCCATCTGCTTCTCCATCTCCTTGCTCCTATGTCTTTCCCCCTCATCCTCGGGTTTGGGCACGCTCTCAGCCATCTCTGAGTCTCCTCCTGGAACTGCAGGCTTCTCTTCCTCTGAATGGCTGGTTTCCCCTGTGGCATGTCTTACTCTCTTCTGTCCTGCCTCCTCTCCTTGTCTGCATTTTTCTCCTGTCTCTCTCTTGGCTGTCTGAATCTAGCCGGCCCAATGCCTTACCTCCTTCAGAGATCTGTAGCACAGGCTCTGGTCCCGGATGGTCCACATCCTACCTACCATTTGGGATTCATTTTCCTTCCATTTATAGGTGGTATTTTGGAAACATGATTGGAAAAACCATCTGATGACCCCAATAAACAACAATAAACGATAATATGATACGCCATAATGAGAGGATAAAAAGTTTTGAAATGCCAGGCATAAACATGCTTTGTGGAGAGGATGCAAATAATTGATAATCCCCAGTAGCCTCAGGTCTAGGGAAGATCAGCAGGTGGACCAGGTCTCTTCTCAGGGCGTGTGTCCCAGTGTAGCACATGGGAAACACCCTGCTTAGTCACTGATAACGGGTCCTCGTGAGCAGGCCTGAACAGTGGCTGTCTCTCCAAATCAGCTGAGACTAGAAGACAGGAGGAGAGCCAGTGAGGGACCTCATGACCCTGGGGTTTTGGCTTTGGACAAGTGCACTGCACCTCAGCACAGTCCTCATCAGGGAATGTATCTGTCTTGAAAAAGCAGTATCTCCCAGGGAGTCATGGAATAGTTATTCTGTCCACAGACCTAAGGAAGGAAGGAGGGAGAAAGGGAAGGAGGAAGGGAGAAAGGGAGGGATGGAGGAAGGGAAAAAGGGAGGGAAGGAGGAAGGGAAAAAGGGAGGGAAGGAGGAAGCAAGAGAAAGAGAGGGAAGGAAATGAAAGATAAAAAAAAAAAACCAGAAGCTAACCTACATTTAGCCTGCAGTCATAGCACTGTGGTGTCTGATCCCAGCAGATCTCAGAAACTAAGCAGGGTTAGGCCTGGTTAGTACTTGGATGGGAGACTGCCTGGGAACACCAGGTGCTGTACGCTTGGGAGCAGAACTCTGCAATCCACTCCCAAAAAACAATCAGCCACTGAAAACTCTATGAATAGCAGAGAAGCACTGACAATAGTGTTTCGTCTGTTGTACACAAGATCACTACGAGTCAGATACCAACCCAATAGCACCTAACAACAACCACCACCACCTATATTTGAAAACATACTACATTGTCAAATATTATTCCATGGTTGAGAATGGCTTGACATATATTTCCTATTTTTTTTCATTTTTCTTCTAATAAAAGGCACTAAAACTTTTTAAAAAAATAAACAGAAAATGTAGTGACATTTGCACTGGGAAAGTATTAACAGAAAACATAGCTCAGAGAGTTAAGGATAAAATGAAATCATAAATTTCATAACCTTTCCTAATCTGTTCATTTATCCTCTTAAAGAATAAGATCCATTTTTATTGGGAGTGGATCTTGTTTCAGTATTTCTTCATTTATTTTTTAACAAATTATATAGTCTTTAATACCAACTTACTACTTTGAGGGGAAGACTGTCAGCTCAAGAGAAGACCCCAGCCTTCATTCTCCTGTGCAATGGCTATTTCATATGCTGTGTTAAGATGTGTTTATTTGCTAAGTTTTCATAAAGTATTTGCAAAAGGTACTACAGTGTCTCAGACATAAGAGCTTCTATCCAGATCCCAAACCATTTGTCAAACAAAGCTCAAAGTCACACTCTGCAGATAAAACACATACTCTGCTAAACTTGTCAGCCATACAGATTATTCAAATATAATGTGGATTAGCCTGCAGTTGTACCACTGTGGCATCCAATTCTGTCAGTTCTCAGAAGCTAAGCAGGGTCAGACCTGGTTAGTCCTTGGACAGGAGGCTGCCTGGGAATACCAGGTGCTGTAGGCTTGGGAGGAGGATGACCTGGCAGCCCACTCCCAAAACAATCAGCCATTGAAAACCCTATGAATAGCAGAGAAGCACTGACAATACTGTTTTGCCTGTTGTATGTAGGGTTTCTGAGTCAGATACTGACTTGATGCCACCTAACAACAACAATGTGGATTAAGATGCTATATATTCAGTTAAAATAAAATCCATGCTTCTCAGGTTCTACTCTGGTCTCTTTTATTCCCCAGCATTTTCTTCAAACTCTTCCCACAGATCTTATTATCTTCTCTTGTTAGGAAAAATAATATGGGTCAGATGCCCTGTATCTTGAATATTTTTTATTTGTAAATACCCAACCCCCAATGAAAATTTTAACTCATGTGGTGTATTACATAAACATATTTATTCAATGTGCTCTGAATAAGATGTTTTTATTTTTCATATCCTTTGTCTCAGGACATGTGTTTAATAGGAATAGTTACTATGAATGCTGCCAAATTCATATTTATGATTTTAAGTAAATCCATGCCCAGAGAATTGTGCCAGCAGATACTACCCCACGTAAGAGCCACGGCAGGATAAGAGATGCAGAGGTGGTCCATGCAAGCCAGAGGAGGGCAGAGCTAACTCTCTCACCTCCCCTAAAAAAACCTAGGAACTGGAAGACAAGAAGTCTGCCCAGGTTCAAGTAGACTCCTTCTTGTGGCTCCTAGACACCATTTCTTGACATTCGTCACAGTAGATTTCAAGAAAGCATCTTCCTCTTGAACTGCTATAATCTCCCTAAGCCATGACTGCCCTCCCCTCGGAAGGTTACTCTTTGGGGTGATCTGATTTTAGTGGTTCTCCCTGGAGAGTGTGGCAGGTGTGCATTTTTTCCCCTACTCACATACAAATGAACTTGATTTATAATGAATTCTCTAGAAAGGGAATGTGTCCTCTTGAGAAAGCGGGGGCTCTGGGATTCAGCTCAGCCAGGCTGGCGCAGGTGCAGGGGGAGAGGGAAGAAGGAAGGGGAAGAGCCGCTCCCAGCAGTGCCCACTGGCTATGGCACTTGAGTCATGCGGACCCCTCGCAAGTCACACCTCATCTCCTCTAAGGACATTGTTTCCTCCCCTTCTCTTCCTCTGCCCCAGTCACTGTCTGAGGCCTCTGTCCTGGTGTGTCACAGCATTAAAGATGGAAATCCTTCCCAGGTGACATAAAGGCCACCAAGTTTCCGCGTCCTCCTACAGTCCCTGCCACCCTGATGTCCCACTCTCCAGCCTTGTACCCTCCAGCTGAATTTCCCCTTGTTATCTTCAGAGAACAGACACGGGGTCTCCCCAGAAACCAGAATTCCATCCCACGAGAAGGCCTAAAGGTATTGGGAATCCTTAAGTGGCTGGAGAAGTCCCCTCTGTGGAAGTGGCTCAGGGTAAGGAGGGGGCAAACAAGTATTTTTCCCCTTTCTGAGTCCCAGATACTTCCACTAGGAACACACTGTTTTACTTCAGAATGGCATCAGCATGGAAACTTAACTCAGTGGTCAGAAATCCAGTAGAAATCATACCACTTCACTCTATTTGCCTCCAAAAGATTTTTCCCTCAGATGTTCTACATTTTCTCTTGTTGTCACAAGTATTGTGGGTAGAGCAGGACAGAACCACCCAACCTGACAGAAGAACTTTGCTAAAACAGTTGCAAATTCATTTCATCTTATTTAGGATCATTACAAGTGTGTACAGTTAATTTTTGTTGGTTTGAAGGCTTATACATATTGCCCTGTGATTTTTTGCAAAAGACACACATTTGCAATGGCTTGTCTCTTACAGGATGCTGACTTTTTCTGGTGACGCTGTTTGAAAATCATTTATGGAAAAATAAGCAAAGGTTTTTTTTTTAAATAAGCAAGCCTTTTCCCTAATTAATATTAAGATGCTGAAAAATAGCAGAAGCGAACATAATCTGTTTATGCATAAACATAGTTTATTTGACCAAAGGTCAAAAGACAGCAGTTCTGGCATTAGTCATGCTACAAATGCACCCAGTGGCCGATAGGCAGCAGAGGCTCCTCCCTGAGTGTGGACTAGGAGGGATGGCATCTGAGACCCCTCTGAGTCTAACATTCTACATTTTGATCACCAGAAAGGCACTCCTTCGCAGAATACACTTGCTGCCCCACATGCCTCTGATTTTGGACCACAAAGCAAATCTCTGTTCGCATCTGGATCCTTCCTTCCATTTCTCCTTGTACTTCAAAAAGGACCACAGGCTAACAGGTTCGGAAGAGAAGTTCCATATCAATAACCAGTTACTTAAATCGGCATTCAGTACACACCTCCCCTCCTACCAAGGTGCACTCTAACAGACTAAGGCACGCCACATCAGTCTCCCCATGCTCTAGCCATACGGCTCACCAGGAAGGGTTGGTGCTTACAGTATGCCCCTGGGGTTCAAGTAAAGCCTCATCCATACTGGCTTGTGGCCTGAATCTCTCCAACCAAGTAGATCCCGGAGCACTGGGCACTCTCTGTGTTCTCTGCTCACCAGAGGAACCAGTCCTGCCACTTAGTGGCTGGGTGCCAAGGAGCAAATAAGTTCTCCAGGGCTTGGTTTTCCCACTTACAAAATGGTGAAAATGACTTCACCCATCTTTCACAGTGTGAGTCAAAACTCACACCAGCCACTAAGATATCTAAGATAGTGCCTGGTATAGGTACCAACTGGAGAAACGCTAAGTCGTCCTGATTATTATTACTACTCCCTGCACAGGACAGCAGAGCTCAGCGACCTGAAAACCCCACACGGAATGCATTGGAGTCCTCCGGTGAGTTCCCAAGGTACAGGGTCTAACCTGTTCCCGTGGGCAAAGGAAGAGGCCAGGGAACAAATCTAGGGGATAAACATTTCAGGCCTTGGGGCCTCAGGCAGTAAAGTCTGCAGAGTGAGGGGCTTAAGTCTGAGATCCTACCTCAGGTGTCCAGGTAGTTCAGAAGCTGCGCTCTATCACCAGCTAGGCCTGGCCTGGGAGAGTATGGCCTTTGGGCTCAGGAGCCAAGGGCCGGTGCTGTGCAGAAGGAATTCCTTATTCCTCCTCCTCGGGCTCCAGAGCTACCTGCTCAGGGTGCCCCAGAGTGGGAGTGACCGGCGAGGATAATCCTCCCTGGAGCCTCCCCTGGTCATGGCTCATCTGGAAGGATCAGAGCAAATCTTCCACAAATGGACCTTTGCTGATTCTGCTCTCTGCTCTCTCCCGGCTGGTACAGCAAAGTAGGAGGCGTCCACAGGGTAAGGCAGAGAGGGCTGTGCTCCTCGAAGCCTGCGCGTGAGAGTTCCCCACCAGGAGGACCCAAAAGTTGTACCAGGCTCCACACCAATGCAGCCGCCAAAGCTTCCCCAGTGGGGCCAGTAGGAAACAGGGGCAGGATCTCTAGCCAAAGGTGCCCCTTGGGGACAGGAGTGCGCCTCCTCTGGGGGAAGAGGGGTTAAGAGAGGCGCTGCCTTGGCATCCCAGTGCTCCCCCACCCGGGAAAAGGGGTTGGGGGGCGAGACAGGAGGAGGCACCCTCTTTTTTTGCAACAGTACACCAAGTCCCCTCCCGCAAATGGCCGTGCACTCCAGATTGCTGAGGTGCAAAGGAGGAAAACACCTTCCTTCACTGCACCCGCAAAAGCATCTGGAAAGACCAGGGGGATCTACCTGGCGGCTGTAAGGTGTGGAGACCCACCTCTGTCCCGGCCACGGGTCTGGCAGCTGGGTCTCCTCTCATCGGATGCTCACACCCCCTCGCTCTGTGATTCCTCGCACGCCCTCCAGCTCTGCGCTCCGGATTCTCCGGGCGCAGCACACTGGCTCCCCCACTCCCTTGCTCCGCCCAGGTGCGATTGTGGAGAGAGTGGGGAGGAAGGTGGCTCCTCGCTGCAGCCTCCACCGCCGCCCTCTCCTCCAGCCGATGGGACCCCCCGCCTACTTGCTGGGCGCTGGGGACCCAGCTCCCGACCCCACACCCTGCACCCTGCACACGCATATCCCGCTAAGGGCCGGGAGTCTCCCTCCCACCCTGGGGCTGCGGGAGACGTCCCTGACGCCCAAAGCGCCGGCAGGGAAGGAGGACGTGGGTCTACAGACCCGGCTTCGGAGAGATAGGGGTGTTGAAGCAAGTGAGTGCTAGAGAAGCGAGGGGGCCACTGTCCTCTTTGAACCAGGAAAAGCATCCTTGGTCCGTGGTCTTATCATTCAGTCACCGCCCAAGATGCCAACGCATTCAGATTACAGCGGGTAGCTGGGCTTGTTCCCAGGGAAGGAGATCGCTCCTCCCCAGGCACCCAGCGACCAGCCTTGGCAAATCCCCCTGGGACCCGGAATTCCGGGGCTGCAATCCACCTCTGCGCCTCTCCAGGTGCCCAGCCCCTCCCCCACTACATGTACACACGGGGCCAGCGCCCTCTGGACTTAAACCTCTTTTACTCCCCCTCAGATGGCCACTCGGGGGGCTGTCCCTCTCCTCCATGAGCACAGCCTTTTCATCCCCCAACCCCTACCCCCAGCTTCCTCCTGCGCCCCTGTTAGCGAGCTTTTTCTTCGCCGGACCACTTGCTTCGCCCACCCAGCTCTGCGCCTGCAGTTCCCACGGCACGGAACCAAGAGCGCCTCCAGGGTTTTATTACCGAGTTGGGGGGTGGGTGGCGCGATCGAGAGTGGACTGACTCCCGCCGATCCGGCTAGAGCCTCAGGTGTAGCTGCAGCCACCCCCACCCCACCCGTCCCACCTCTCCTGTTTCACCTTCTCGGTTCCTACCCAATTTCTACGGTCAGGATGGGCACCGCTGGGTCCCAAACCCTCTCCTCTGGAGCGAAAACTCGACCCGCAAGAGCGGAGAGAAAGGGGAAGAAGCCTATGGCAAGGCGAGCTGGGGGAAGGGCGCACGCGAGAACTAAACGTGCTACTTGCACCGCACGGGGGTGAACCCCGCGCAGGGAGGGGAAGGGGGTGACAAAAGTTTGCAGACTATTGCATTGCAGTCGGCTGCACAGGAGCCAAGAGGGTCGGCTAGCCCTCTCCAGGTGGGGGTCTCTCCAAGGGTCTGTGCCAAAGAATCGGGGATTTGCGGAGGGGTGGAGGGACATGGCTTAAAACTGGGGTGACAGTTCTCTCCTTGCTCCCGGGGGGTCGGCCTAAGCACCCGGGCAGAGAACTGATCCCGCGCGCTGCGAAAAGCAACAGGCGGCTGCACCTTACCTTGCGCCAGTCCCGGCTTGGGCGGGCTGCTCCATCCTCGGCGCGGGGAGGAGGCGTTCGGTGCGTTCGCCTAGGGGTACGCGCGCTGCCAGGGCTGCAGCGGCCGCCACCTCGGGCCGGCTACAAGCTGGGCTGCCCGCCTCGGACAGGGCCGGCTTGGCTGGGGCTCGGCTCCCGGGCGACCCCGGCGCCGGCGTGGATGCGCGGTGGCCGGGGAGCGGGACGCAGGCAGTGCGTGGCGCCACTGGCGTCTTTGGGCGCCGCCACCGAGCGAGGGTGCGGCCCCCGGGCGGCCGTGCGGGGCACGACTTGGCTGTCGCTGCTGCGGTGGCCGCTGCAGACCCTGCGCTGGGCGCCCGAGCCTCGCAGGAGGAGGAGGAGGAGGAGGACGAGGAGGAGGAGGAGGAGACAAAGACGCCAGGGAAGCCAACAGCCTCTCGCCCAAATGCGGTCGGCTCAGGCACTAGCGGGGGAATCGCCTCCAAACCCGGGCTGGGGATGAGGGAGGAGGGGCGAGGCTGCCGAGGACTAGAAAAGCAGCAGGGGATGAACGTGACAGCCACAGCTCTGCTGTCGCCTCGCCCCGCGCGGCTCGCTAGCTCAATTGCTCGCTTTCCAGCTGGGGGGTCCCGAATGGAGGGGGGTGGGGCGAGCACTAGCTGCCAGAGGTGAGCCGAGGTGGGAAGGCGGCTCCCTCCGCGGCTTTGCCTGCCTGCTTTCCTCCCATCCCTTGCCAGCTCCACTTGCAGGGTGCTCCGTCCCCATTCTTTCTCCTGTTTTTCTAACTACTGAGACCAGAGCTGAAATATACTGGTAGAAGAAGCAAAAGTGGGGGGCGGCGGGGAGCAGGTGCTGAAAATGAATCCGACAATGATTGCCTAGTGGGTGCCAAGAACTGGGCTAGGCTACGGTGGGGGAGGAGGAATGAGATCCCCCATCCCCCAGCCCCAGGCAGAATTAATCTTTCCCTTCTTCTCTCTGCTGACATGGTTTTATTTGCCAGTCACCTGCAGAACTTATATATTTATAGATTTCTGCCACTTCATTCACCTATGCATAACCCCCCAACACACACACTTTTTTTGTTCCCACAGCATTATCCAACAGTATTTGGATTTGGTGTCTTATCTAATGAGTATTCAAGGAATGCTTGTCCAATTGAAGGTCATTTTCTCCTTGAGGAACAGGTCAGTTGGGCTCAGTTACAGTGTCCCTTAGAATGGACTGGTCCGCGATGGAAGCCTTAAGAGTTTCTAAAGGGAAGGGCCCATGTTCCATTTGCAGCCCATTTACTAAAAAGGTAAAACAATCCCAGTAGGTAGTGTTTCTAGGTGATCTTCTCCCACGGACCACCTACCTCACTCCTATGCGCTGAAGTCCCAAAGGCAAGAAGCTGTTGAGCAAGCTGTGGAGCAACTGCAGAGAACAAGAGTTATAACATTCAGCTGCCAGCACCAGAGCAAACCCATTCCAGGTGGAGACTGATCAAAAAACCTTTATCGTTTGTGTCAAGCATGTGGAAAGCCTGCCAGAGTTCCCTCATTTCCAATGAGGATCTCTTATTCTGGATGAATGTTTAGAGTAGGTGGGGCAGCCTTGCATTGCTGAGAGGTGAAGAAAGGTACCCTGTAGTTTAGGGATGTTTGACATCATTCTTTGGCCTGTAAATGACAGGATGGGTACCCCATATGGAGGACACACTAGGATCTAGCCCCGTAAAAGAGGATATTAGACCAAATGATTCCCAAGATCTCTTCTAAGATTTTATAATGCTGATTTGTAAGGTGATGGCTTCAAGCTTTATTTTTTAATTTTTGTATTTTGTTTAAAGTGAGATTCAAGGACCCAGACATAAGTACATATGGATAGCAGGTATGTAAGTTGGTATAATTGTTCAGAGAGATATTTACCATTATTATTGAAGGTATAAAATTTTTGTATGCCATTGTGCCAGTGATTCAACTTTTTAAAATTCCTCCTCAGGAAAACAATTAAGTTTATACAGAAAGATTTATCTACAAGGATATTAGTGGAAGTGTTGTTTAAGCTAGTGGCAGATTAGCTGGGAATGGTGGCATATGCCTGTAATCCCAGCTCCTTGGAGGCTGAGGCAGGAGGATCACAGGCTCAAGGCTAGAGGCAGCCTACATAACTTAGACTCTGTCTCAATTTAAAAAATAAAGGGACTAGGAGTGCAGCTCAGGGGCAGAGCACTTGCAAAGTGTGCATAAGGTCCTGGGTTCAGCACCCCGGTAGCAAAACAAACAACCAACCAACCAAACTAGTGAAAGATTAATAGGAAGCAAAAAACAAATTCAAATGTCTAACATGAAAGGAATGGTGAAATATCTTATAAATCTGTACCATGGAATACCACTATGATATTTAACTGTTGTAGGTGAGTTTTTTTTTTTTTCTTTTTAATTTTTAACTTTGAGTCAAGGTCTTACTAAGTTACATAGGCTGCCTCTGGTCTCGAACTCGTGATTCTCCTGCCCTAGCCTCCCAAGTAACTGAGATTATAGGTGTGAGTCACTGCACTTGGCTGTAGGTAAGTATTTATGGTTATAATTTTAGTTGAAAATTTTCAGAGGTACAAGATGAGACAGATATAAAATAGCAAAAATTGAAATCCAGATTTAACAGATCTAGTTTAGCTTAGTTGGTAGAGTGCTGCTCCATGCTTTCTGAGGACTCAAAGTTTGATCTCCAGCACAACAAAAGTAGGAGAAGGGTGTGGCTACCCACTCCTGAAGCAGTCCCAGGACAATCAGCCATTGAAAACACTATGAAGGTCTCCATGAGTTGGACTTTAATGGCACCTAAGAACAACAAGTTTAAAAACAGGCACTTCTATTTGCTAGCTGTGTGATCTTGGATGTGAACCTCCAATTTCTCCCCCGTGAAATTAGATTGTTGTTAGTTACCTCCCAGTGTTGTCCTTTAAATAAAATAGTATTTGTGAAGCACTTAATGCACTTAATAATATTTAATAATAGTCCATCATAGTCCATAATACATATACTTCATAATAGTCCATTTTCTTGTTCTTATTGTTGTTAGGTGCCATTGAATCCAGTCCAACTCATAGCAACCCTATGTACAACAAAAGAAACATTCCCCAACACTGTGCTATGCTCGGCACTATTGTCAATTCTTCTCTGCTGTTCATAGGGTTTTCAATGGCTGATTGTTCAAGGAGTAGGCTGCTGGGTCCTTTTCACAAGCCTACAGCACTCAATATTCCCAGGAGGTGTCCCATCCAAGAACTAACCAGGCCAATCCTGCTTAGCTTCAGAGATTAGGCAGGATCGAATGCCAGGGTGCTGTGGCTGCAGACATAATAGTCCCAATATGGTTTTCTTTAGCAACTCTTAAATAGTGTTTTGAGTATAACTGTTTTGTTTGTTGTTGTTGTTGTTAGGTGCTATCAAGTCATATCCTACTCATAATGGCCCTTATAGGGTTTTTTCAGTGGCTGATTGTTTTGGGATTGCCTTGGAAGTGGATTGCCATGTCTTTCTCTTGTTTTTGCAGTGCTGGTGATTGAACTCAGGACCTCAGAGACTGCAGAGCAGTGCCCTACCAACTAAGCTAAATCTCAGCCCAACTTTTTTTTAGTTATTTGGTTAAAAACAATATAGAGAGACTTGTGTCTACAGTGTCACATATTCCAGTAGTAACAGTGGTTAACCCTATTGGTATTGGGATCTTGAGTGCCTTTGAAAATTTTTATGATAATCATAAAGTAGAAATCCCGTAGGTGTTTAATGTGAAGAGCTGATTGGTTGTTACTTCTGCCTTGTCTTGACAGCCAATTAAAGAGAGAGAGAGAGAGAGAGAGAGAGAGAGAGGAGGCATCAGAAGCTGTATTTTTAACTTCTTCTGCTTAGTGAACTGGAGAAGGAAGCCTAGCATTAAAGGTTCATGAGTCTCCATGACCTTCACATCAGTTGATGTGGCTCTGCTGGGGTCAGAGGTGGATCTTTTGCAAAAGACATCTGCTTATATTAGAAATATTATAGAAATATATAGGGAAATATAATTTATCAATGTTTTCTGTTTATTTTCTTTTTTAGAAATAGAAGTGCATTGTTTTAAGATTAATATGTTCCAGAACATTTTGAGTGTAAAGGAAATTCTTGAAATTTTGGATTGTATTCTTCCTCTGAAACTCTCTACAGAAATGTAAATGTATTCCTCTGAACCCAGGAATTGAGTTTCTGAAACCCAAATAGTTGGGGTACCTGAAACCCAGCTGTCTAATGAATAAAAGGGAGCATGGCATGAAGATTTTATTACTCTAAATCCTTTCCAGTTCATAACAAACTGCTAGAATGCTTGATAGCTTAAAAAACAACAAGCACTGATGCAGGCTGAATCTGTAATTTAGATAAGGCTCACTGAGGAAGGCTCACCTTTCCCCAACTCAGGGTGGCCCTTGACCCAGAGCAGGAATGCACATTTCCCATGAGGCTCACTCATGAGCCTGGTGGCCTGGGCCAACAGTTGGTAAAGTTCAACAAGAGTCACAGCGAGGGACCTCGTTTCTCTCCAGGCGGGGATCCATATGTGCACCTCTTCCAGGATCCCACACTCTTCCCTATTGCATGGTGGTGAGGTTCACATAGAGAATGCCAATAGCAATCAGCCCTTCCCTGGATAATGAACACCTGAGTAGTTCTGCAATGTGAATCACACAAACTTATCTGCCTTCATACAATATCATAAGTTTTAATCCAGCACGTATCAGCGAAGTGAGCAGATGAACTATCCTTTTTTTTTTTTTTTTTTTCCAGTACTGGGGGTTGAACACAGGGCCTCACACTTGCATGCTTTGCAAGTGCTGTACCACTGAGCTGCACCCCCAACACCCCCCCTTTTTTTTTTACTTTTTGAGACAGGGTCTCACTAAATTATGCAGATCGCCTCTGGTCTTGAACTTGTGATCCTCCTGCCTCTGCCTTCTGAGTTGCTGTGATTACAGATGTATACCAACATGCCCAGTGAGCACGTGAACTATCTAATCATTTTAATGATGTAGGTAAATGGATCAATTTTTCTTCCATTTACAGAGATCATTCCATCAAAAATTAGAGAACTCATCAGTTAAATTTAACAATATTTTCTATAATACATATTTTTAAATTTTAATGACTCCACATAGGGAAGACTGAATTCCTTATCCTGGGTTTGAAAGGCCTTTGCAATGGGAGAAGGACGTGGCAATCCACTCTTGAAAACAATCAGCCATTGAAAACCCTATGAGGGCCACTATGAGTCAGACCCCGCTCCACAGCACCTAACAACTACAACCATCCTATTACATAACTTCCTCTAACTTTTCAACAGTTTCTCTCTCATGCCTCTTAACCCAGAGCCATACATGATGTATGTACTTAACACATACTTACAGAAACAATGAATAATTCAACATTCCTTTGCCTTTCCAATTCAATCGTTCCATCTCCAAAATGGCAATAGTGCTCGTGAGCTACTCCACAGGGGAGCTAATTAATTCTCTGAAACTGGAAAATATTTTGAAGTTCCACAGTGCTTTAGAAGCACTCAAGAACATTAATATGTGCACTAAAGACATTATGATTACTTCCCTGACACATAAATGGTGAGCAATCCCTTTTTAATGTGTTTGTTTTGAATATATTCAATGAATTTTCAGAAAGTAATGTATTGTTGGCTCATTTTCTACTAATGGACACCTTGTGTGGACTGAATAAGATGTGGCCTCTTCCAGTTCTATGGCTTCTTCATTTCTTCAGCTTTTAGAACTGTTGTTTATATAAGCTTCTCACCAGAAATGAGACCATGGCATGAGAATCAGCCTTCTGGGGGTTTTGTGTGTTAATATGTAGTGCAGATACCTATGAGGTTCCAGGACTTTACCAGCCATATACTGTCACGTAGCTACAAACCTGTGTGATCTAATAGAGAGCTTTTGTCTAAACCTATCTGAATCTCATCTCTGGGAATGCAGTATAAGAAAACTAGGAGAATTGGGGGCTGGGATTTAGCTCAGTTGGTAGAGCAATGCTCTTCAGTCTCTGAGGTCCCAGGTTCAATTTCCAGCACCACAAAAATGGGAGAAGGACATAACAATCCACTCCCGAGGGAATCCCCAAACAATCAGCCATTGAAAACCCTGTGAGGGTCTCTTTGAGTCAGATATGACTCGATGGCACCTAACAAGGAGCTGGGATTTAGCTCAGTGGGTAGAGCGTTGCTCCACACTCTCTGAGGACCCAGGCTTGATCCCTAGCACCACAAAACAGGAGAAGGATATGGCAATCCACTCCCAAAGCAATGAGCCATTGAAAATCCTAATAAGGTTGCTATGAATTGGACCTGACTCAATGGCACCTAACAACAACAGCAACAGGAGAATTGGGTTAGCTTCTCTGGTGGCTGAAGCTGTAAGTTATAGTATCCCTGAGCAGGTGCATTATCTGCTGCAAGTAGAAAGCCACACTGCACCACACTGCATGGACTGAGCAATGAAGCAGTCACACAGGGGCGATGTTAGAGACAGTGACTCGCTGTAGGGTCTGTTTCCCTGGTTCCAGCTCTTTGAAGTTCCAGCCATGTCTCTGCTTTTCCTACAGCCTTTTAGTCACCTTCTTGTTTCAACAAATTCACCCTTCTGCTTAAAGTTCAAATTTAATTTCTGTCACTTGGGACCAAAAGAATTCCAACTTATGCAACATTGAAGAAAGATCTGAGAAACGCCTCCCAGAAAATGTTTGACTGAAGGTCGGAGAGAGAGTGCATGAGGATGCTTTGATACAAAGCTTATATCTTTTGAAGTTATAAGTTCAGTAAACAATAGAAATTGAACCTTATTTGTCAGGCAATAAAAATAAGGCCTTAAAAATGAAAACAGGATCCTGGTGTTTGTGATTTACTAGAATGCATGTTTCATGAGGGTAGAGACATGGAACTCTTGCCACTATATTCTGGCAAGCGGAATAGAATTTTGCACATATAAGGTATATTTATTTAATGAGTTAATGCATTTATTTGGCGTACCTTTTTCATACTCCCAGTAGAAATATGGAAAACTATTTTTTAAATCCAAACTATAAATGAGCCACTGTGCTCAAGTGTCATCAAAACCTCATTTAATTTCTCCCAGACCTTGGAGTGTGGGCAGGGAGCAACTATGGATTTAGAGGACTTGTTCTCATAGATAAAGCAGTTTACTTAAGGGCACATAGTTCTATAAGTTGTGGTCAGGATTTGAAATCAAGATCATCTGTCTTGAAAATGTGTGTTTTCCACTAAAGAAGGAGGGAGAGATTTAGCAAAAGGAGGAAATCCTGGGAGAGGAGAGGGGGGAG
The DNA here is from genome assembly GCA_007922755.1 of Pedetes capensis. Classification (NCBI taxonomy): domain Eukaryota; kingdom Metazoa; phylum Chordata; class Mammalia; order Rodentia; family Pedetidae; genus Pedetes; species Pedetes capensis. Next base: position 26,351 of record VMDO01019834.1, read on the forward strand.
AGGAGGAACAAGAAGAAATAAGGAATGGGGGAGGAATGGGGGAGTGACCTCAGTGTGAACAGCTCAACTTTAATAGTCCTGGAAATAATTATAATAACATCAATAATACCAAAGAATGGCATTAATGCAGATGGGCTAGAAAATTCATGTAATAGTACTGACAATGTAAAAAGAAAGTTCACTACAGAAAAAGTTTTGATCTTAAACATAATTGAAACCCAAAGATATATAGAAAAATATTACCGTAAAAAGACAAGAAAATGGAAGAGAAGTCTTTGGTGGGGTGGGGGGAGGTGGGATGAGGGGAGGAAGTGCACAAGAGGGTAAGGGGGAACTTATCTGTGTAATGCACAACAAAATGCATATATGGAAACGTCACAATGAAAAGCATGTCAGAATGAATCACATTAAGGTGTACATTAAAAATTTCCAATAAAAAAGAAAATATAGAAATATAAAGGAAAAAAAGAAAATATGTGTTCTCTCTATTGTACCATGATCACATGGGCAGGAAGCTGAAAATAGGGTAGAGTTGGACTGATTTGGCTTCATATGTAATTCCAGCTCTAAATGTTTTGAGTTTCAGGAACAGGATTAGTCCCCACTTTACAGATGGCAGGGGGGTCTGTAGTGTTTTCTCCAGTATTCATCATGCAATGTCTATCCACAAAGTCCAAGAATCAGGATGAAGCTCATTCTTCCTCCTCTTGCCTTTTCATGAGGAGACTTCATAACACCCTAGTTCCCTGGAGTTACTGGGTTCCACCACACCCCGTTGGTATCCCCTTTCTCAACCCCACAGCTTCCAATTGCAAGTACCTACCAGGTGTTGGGTCCCTCAAGGAGCACGGTGGAAGCTCCAGGCAAAGGTATCAATGGCTAATTACACCCCACACTGTTCCTCTGTTGTGTGACTCAAAGGTACCATCTCCCAGAAGTCCTCAGTATGACTGAGACTTCACTATCCACAAAACTAACCAGGTCAAAGATGAGTCCTTTACTGACATCCTTGCCTTCCATGTCTTACTTCCAAGACCCCTATCAGAACTTTCCAGATAAACTACTTGAGTTCACACCCATATTCCAAGGGTCTACTTCTGGGATTACCCAAGCTAAGGCATCTCTCCAGTCCACTCGCTCCAGATCCCTAAAGGAGATGGTCAAATTGTCTGATGGGTGAGCTTAAAAGAAGAAACTGATCATTCCACATTACATTCCTTTCTTTTGCACATAGCAAGTTTATAGGACATACAAGTTCAGATGGTTCTGTGTCAAATGCTAGGCTTGCCCTCCTGGCAATGACTTAGTGACTGAATGCATAAGTCAATTTAATTCAGGAGTGATTTATTAGGACATTTCCAGGTACTTACAGATTTAAAGTTACATTTTTCAAGAAGCTTTATAGGTAAAACACTGGAAATTTTGATCACCATCAAAATTAAGTCCACATGATTCATAACGGCCAAAAAGTGGAAACAACCCAAACATCCATCAACTGAGATGTAAACAAAATATTCCAGGTGCTGGAATATTATTTGGCCATAAAAAGGATGGACACTAATTTAATACTTCAAAATAGTGTGTTCCCTACACAAACAGTTGATAAACATCTGAGGTGACAAACATGCCAGTTACCCCGATCTGCCCACTAACATCGTAACACATATAGTGAAATGTCACACCATACCCCATATATATAGCCATACCACCCTGGCATCTGACCTTGGAAGTTAAGCAGATTCAAGCTTGGGTTGTACTTGAATGGGAGACTGCCTGGGAATACTAGGTGCTGTAGGCTTGGGAAAAGGACCCAGCAGCCCATTCTCAAAAAATTCAGCCATTGAAAACCCTATGAATAGCAGAAAATCACTGATAATAGCGCTGGGCATGACACAGTATTGGGGAGTATTTTGTTCTGTTGTACATAGGGTCACTATGAGTCAGACTCAACTTGACAGCACTTAAGAGCAACAACAACCCAATAAATATGTACAACTGCTGTTAGATGCCATTGAATTGGGTTAAACTCATTGGGACGCTATGTACAATAAGAAAAAACACTCCCTGACACCATGCCATGCCCAGCACTATGTCAGTGGTTTTCTGCTATTCACAGTTTTTTTTTTTTCAGTGGTGGATTGTTTTGGGAGGGGGTTTCCACGTCCTTCTCCCTAGCCTGCAGCACCTAGTATTCCTACATGGTCTCCCATCCAAGGACTAATCAGGCTTGATGTTGCTGAGCTTCTGAGATCAGGTGGGATCTGGTGACAGAGTGCTATGGCTGCAGACAACATATAATTACTATGTGTTAATTATAAACAAAAATGTATTTTATTAAGAGGAAAGTCACACTGATCCATGCTATGACATGGATGACCCCTGAAAACATGTCTGATGAAATAAGCCAGTTCCCAAGACTACATATTTTATGACTCTGTTCACATGAAACAACTAGAAGAAAATCTACAGAGGCAGAAGGAAAAGTAGTAGTTGCTTGGAGATGGAACATGGGAGAAGGTGATAGCATGTATGGAATCTCCTTTGGAGGTGATGAAAATGTTCTGCAACTGTATGGAGTGACGCTTTCCCATATCTGTGAACATACTAAAAGCCATTAAAAATGGGTTCTTTGAATAGGTGAATTATACAGTATGTGAATTAGATTTCAACAAAGCTGTTAAAGTTAGGCCCATAGGATGTGACACAGTGTAAACACTAACAGAAGCTAAGGGACCATGCAGGAGAACTCAGCACTGTCTCTGCAATTCCCTCTCTCCCTGCTTCCTTCTCTCTTTATAACTAAAGCAGGGAGCCAGGTCCCTAGGCCAGGACCACTTCAGTCTGTGGCTGGGGTACCCCATTTCTTCCTGACCTCTCTTTTATCTCCTATGTCTGCCTATTACTTTTCAGATGTGAGATTTGGTCTGACAACGTCTTGTCAGAGTTTCCACAGTGAGATCCCTATTACTACCATTTAACAGATAGAAGGAGCCAGCTCAGTTTTTGATGTCAGAGGTTTGCAAGGAAAAAAGAAAACAATAATAAAAAAGCAGAGTGAGATGAAGAATTAATGCTGAAGTGGCCCATCCCAGCCATTTCTTATTCTTGTTTCTGTTGCCCCCCATTATAGCTATTCTCTTCCTTTATGGAAAGAGTAACACTCCACCAGACCTTCACATAAGCTGTGAGTTGCTCATACCAGCTTTCCTTTCTCCTTCTATCATACTTACGGAAGTCAGCACCACATTTATGCTACTTGGTCTGGAGTCGGCTACAGAACCAGCTAATTATGGGGTTGATTTCTTTCTTTTGTATTCAAGTTTCCTCCACCCACTGGGGGTGTTTTAGGGATCTGACAAGGAAGTTTTCCTGATCAGCCCCATTTCATTGTAAGCTGCCAAGGGCACACGGAAAATACCCTCGCTGGAGGGGAGGCTGAGATTTCAGCCCTTTCTTCTCAAGTTAAGGAGCAAAGGGACACATCATTGAACTCCCTGCCCCCAGACTTCAGTGTTTTCTGCCCTAACATGAGAGAATTGGCCTACTTCTCTAAAGCCACTCCCAGGCTGTCTGTGTTCCACTATGTGGGCATTTTCCTGAAGTTTACTGACAAGTAGTTGCCAAACATCAGAGGATTGCTGATATGTTGTTAGCTAATATTATCTCTCATCTGTTTGCAGCTTCTTGCTGGGAAATCATCACTGGGGCGATTCAGTGCTGTGATGTCTGTTCTGAGGAGAGGCATTGAGAATGCAGGAACGGGTGATGTAGAGGGTGGGGACTCCAGCCCGGGCATGGGTAGCGCTGTTCTGTTAGGATACTGACAGGGGCACAGAGGCACTGGGCGGAGGCTGGTCTCAGCGCCGGAGGATCAGTATTACATAAGTGCAATTTTGCTTTCTGCATTCATCTCTGCTGAGGTAATTGCCTTCATTCTATTTTCAGTGTGTTGTTGGCAATGCTGCATGGCCTATTGACAGTTGTTTGAGAAAAATAGAGACCCTATCCAATAGGAAAAGCTCAATATTCACACATGGCCAGTGTTCTTCTTCTCTGAATTACTGTCCTCCGTTCCTCAGGAACTGAATGGAGAGGCACCTGTCACAGTCTGATCAGGATGGAGATGCAGTTGCGTTCAGCAGATGGTGATGTATGTCCAGCATACAACTCTGCAGACAAAGAACCCAGCCACAATTGCAGCAGAGGGAACTTTGCAAAATGAAGGCACCCAGAAGTTGCTCTTTTTCTCTTTGTTGTTGTTGACTGTAGTCCAGTCAGTGTCTGACTTGTAGCAACCCTATGTACAACAGGTGAAACAGTATTGTTATTGCTTCTCTGCTATTCATAGGGTTTTCAATGGCTGATTGTTTTCTGGGAGTGGGTTGCTGGGTCCTTCTCCCAAGCCTACAGTACCTGGTGTTCCCAGGTGGTCTCCCATCCAAGGACTAACCAGGACTGACCCTGCTTAGCTTCCAAGATCTGACGGGATTTGATGCCACAGTGATACAGCTGCAGGCTTTTTCTCTTTACACACTACATATTCACCTTTAGTCACAGCCACCTTTACCCTCCATGAGCAGCCCCAAGCAGAGCCAAGTTTATCTCCCAGATCTCTCTCTTATGATCCATACCTCCCCTTCCTCCTCCCTCACTGGCTGTGTTGATTTGGAACACGATATTTTTCCAGTAAGTACTGCAGTTCCCTCTAGGAAGGTCTCCCCAGGCCTACCTCACACTGCACTACCTGCCTTCCATTCTCTGCCCAGCCACTTTGAACCTGCAAAGCAATAGTCACTGCCTTGCTTAAAATCACTCAAGTCATTCATGATAAAATGTTAGCCTCATCACCCAGCTGTTGAGGCTCATTTTTAGTGCCCTCTGCCTATCTCACTAGCCTCATCCCCTTTGTCCTTACTCCAGACCATGATTTCCCCCAATTTACCACACGCTCATGCTACTCATTGGAATACTGTTGGTTCTTCCAACTCACACAGGCAGCTTCTCTTCACCTTTTAGGCATTTGTCACCCACCCCTCTTCATTGGCTTTCCTAACTCGGCAGGTGACCTGAGGGCTAATTCCTCTCCAGTCTTGATGATCTTTGTACAGACTTCCAATATGGCTGTCACCAAACTCCCCTCGTCATAGAGAACTCATGCGTAACTATCTGATGGCTGAGATCATATATTGGATCTTCATCTCCTTAGTGCCAAACTAGAAAAAGGTATTCAATAAATGCCTAAGGAAGAGAATGGAAAGTGCACTTATGAAGTACCTAAGATATGTCAGGCTGTATATCTATGAATTTCATGAAAGCTCTCCTATTTAGGAGTATAAGAGAAGGACATGGCAGTCCACTCCCAAAACAATCCTGAAATAATCAGCCATTGAAAACCCTATGAGGATTGCTATGAGTCAGATACGACTTGAGAGCACCTATCAACAACATTTAGGGGTAGGGAGAAGGAAGGGGAAGCAAAGACTATGAGCTGCATCTGGCAGAATAATTCAATTAATGAGAGACAGAGAAGATATATTAATAATAAAATCATGCATATTGAAAAGTCAATAAGCCAAGAAATACTCTGGTCTTGTGTAGAAAGAAATAAATCATGAAAAGGAAGGAATAAGAGTAATATTAAGAAAAGAATTTTGACTCCAAATGACTCATTCCTGCAGGGAGTGGAAAGGCCATGGAGTTCTTACTATCAAAGCCTCCTGGCATATTTGAAGATGACCTTGATGATCAAGCATCCAGCATATGGAATTGGTTGGAAAGTGTTATTGTTACAAGTCAGGGGAAGTCTGGTACTCACTGTTTGTGAGCTGGAAATAGTTTCTTTACACCATAGAATTTACTCATAGGTTATAGCAAAATTATTCTCTGCTTCTCTTAAACATCAAAGACATTGACCTTGACTGACTTTTAGTGGGGAATGTTGGGAGGTGAGGCTGGACAAGTAGCAGAGAGGAAACTATAATGAGACATGAAGTGTGTTCTATGGAGCTAATATTTTGTTATGGAGGATATAGAGGCTGTTACAGAGTTTTGAAAGATGTATGTCTCCACCACATTCACAGGCTGGAAGTCTCTGGCTGCAGTAGATGAGATGGATAGAGGGGTGAACTGAGGGATGGGATAGTGAGACCACTTAAGACTCTATTACAGTACTCTGGGTGAGAAATGTTAGGGTTCCAAATCAAGACAAGAGAAGGTGAGATAGGAGCGTGTAGACCAAGGAGGGGAGGTGGTTTTGAGGAAAAATTCAATATCTGACCTTGTCCAAATGATCTGTGCGGTGATGGGTTTCAATTATCCTCTGCAGGTGCTAAGTTAGTGAGACATTCCTTGCCCTTAAAGATTTCCATGGCCGGCACAATCTCATACCCACAGTGGTAGGCACAGTTGGTTGCTCATCCAGTGACCATTATTATCCCCAGTACTGCTCCCACAATGCCCATATCTCATCATAGACACTTAAAATCTATATTCTTAGATGCCCTTGTAGTGAAAGGAAGGGCATAAGATATGATTCCTATTGATGAACCTATAGGGAAGCTTGCTAGGCTGTTTCTAATACAGAATTTTCTCCCTATGAAAGGATCAGAGTAACAATGTCCTTTTTCTACTGCCCATGTGCTTTGCATACTTATGTGTTATGCTTGGAACCACTGCAGCTCTCTAGATACAAGAGGAAAAAACCCTGAAGACAAAAGCTAGTATGTTGAGGATGGAGGAGTGGAAGGAAGGAAGGTGTCTGACCCATATAAATGTCAACTGAGCTATTAAACCATCCTTGTAACCACCTACCTCCAAGCTTTTTTCACAATAAGATAGTACAAACTTTTATTTTAGAAGTTCTTGCTTCTCAAAGGAAGGGCAGTGGATCAAATATGTCAACATCACCTGGAACTTATTAAAACTACAGAATCTTCAGTATTATCCCCAAATACTGAAGCAGAATTTGCATCTTAATCAGATCCCCAGTACAAGTCAAAGCCACTTTTAATTGAGTATTGTTGTTACTTATGGTGAGAAGTTTCCTAATTAATACTTACTATGTGCCCTACTTCTTTTATAAGGAGAATTAACTGTACTTTCTCTTGTTATTCTACAATATTTGACCACCCTCTCTATCACATCATGTATTTTATTTTGTCACCTGCACAGCACAGTTGGAATCAACTACAGCAGTCTAACCCATGTACTTCTATAAATTGCTTAAGGGTGGGCTCTATTCTCTATCCATTTTTGTATTCCCTTTGTTACCTGTCTTTAATATCTGTCAAAAGTAAGCATTCAAATATTTGTTGAATGAAATAATAAAAGAAGTGATCGTTTCTTTGCCTTTCCTCTGGCTAGTGAAAATTTTAAGACTTCCAATTGAGTGCAGTGGGTTCTAAAGTACACTGATGATCTGCCTTGGGCTGTGTGTGTATTCTATTTACTTATGCATCCACCTTTCCAGGTAGAGCTCTTCAGACTCAAGGCATCTTGGGCCAACTTTATGGTGGGCTACATCACTGCTGTCTTCCTACAGCTTAATTGCTTTATTGTCCCTGGAATAATGAAAGTCATAGGAAGGTTGTCCCCATCAAAGGTAGTAGATCCAGTCCTTTTGGGACCTCTGTATACACATAAGTGCTTAATTTAGAGTAATCAGTGCTATGGCTCAGTCCACCATTGTCATCAAGCATTGACCACCGAATAATTGCAGAAAGGAAACCCCTGGCCTTTTGGGATTCAGGAAAAGCCAAAGAGTAGCAGGCGCCTGCCTGCTGACTCTGCCTTCCTGCTCTGGCAGTGGGCAAGCCTAGAGAAGCTAGAGTCCTAGGGTAAATACAGAAAATTGCTTTAACATTTTCATTTAATAAAAAGCATCTATAGATTTAACACAGGAGAAGGACCTGACAAACCACACCCAAAGTAATCCTGAAACAATCATCCATTGAAAACCCTATGAGGGTGGCTGTGAGTCAGACAACAACAACAACCTAGATTTGTTGTTAGTTGTTGTTAGGTGCCGTTGAGTCGGTATCCAATGCATGGTGACCCTCATAGGGTTTTCAATGGCTGACTGTTTCGGGATTGCCTTAAGAGTGGATTGCCAGGCCCTTCTCCCATTTTTGCGGTGCTGGGAATTGAACTCAGGACCTCAGAGACTGCAGCGCAGTGCTCTACCAACTGAGCTAAATCCCAGCTCCAAACATAGATTTAATACAGTAGAAACCCTACACGTTGATCATCCAAATAGAGCATGTGTATACACACACACATACACAGAATAGCTTTTAGCTATCTTATAATCTGTGCACAAAAACAGAATTTCATTTGGCTTTCTATTCTATCCATGACTTTGTAAATGCCCTGTAACTTTGTACTAGCCCACTTCCCCAGTATCTGGCAACAGACATCATAGAGGTGGCAAGAAAAGCCCCAGACCTGAGAAGAAGAGAGCTAGGCTTTGGTCTCAACTCCATTCTGATTAGAAGCAGGAAGTGACCCCACATCAGCCTTAGTGCATTGCAATAAAGACCAGGCTTTTGATTATGAATACCCCCAAATCTCAAGTTCATAATAAAAAAACATCCAACCATTTAGAAGTGGTTTCAAGGCCAGATACAGCGATACACGCTTGTAGTCACAGCACTTGGGGGACTGAGACATGAGGATGGTACATCCAAGGCCACCTGGGCTATATAATGAGGAGCAAAGTAAAAAAAAAAAAGTAGTTTCAAAAACTTTGGGGTAGTTATCTGAGAAGAGGTTGCTACTAAATCTTTCTGTCTGTTGTGACAATTTTATGTTTGCCTAGGTGACTATAGCTGGGCAAAGGAACAGACATGATGTAGCAAAATAATCTCCAGCAGTGCCTGTGATAATTCAATATTGTCAACCAAAAGCCAAACTTTGTTGGACCAAATTGTCCAACAAACAAGCCCCACAATAAAACCCATACATGGACAGCTGTAGCTATATGTCACCAACTGTCCTTTGGAAATAGAAAATTTCAGAAGCTATTTCAGAATCTGAGCGTGCCTAATAGCAAATTTTGCCTGTTCCAATTATGGTCCAGATTGTGAGAGTCAGTCGTATAATTGGCGAGGTCATGTTTTCATTCCCAGAAGAAAAACTAATTTTATATTTATATTAAGAAGATGGGGCTGGGTTTGGCTCAGTTGGCAGGGTGCCGCTTCACACTCTTTGAGGACCATGGTTCAATCCCCAGCACCACAAAAACAAGAGAAGGATGTGGCAGCCCATTCGTGAAGCAATCTTGAACAATCAACCATTGAAAACCCTATGAGCGTCACTACGCATTTGACCCAATTTGACAGCACCTAACAACAGCAACATCAATAAGGTATTTTTGAGGCATTGTTCATTGAAACTCAGGGGAAGTTAATTCTCCAGAAAGATGGACCTGATTAATCGATTTATAGTTTTCAACGTAGGTTAATGGATGTCTTGTTATCAACACCTAAGAAGTAACAGAGTCCTGAGAGGTGGGAAGGCTTACCCACGATCACACGTTTATAGACAGAATCAAGGACCCGGATACAGGGCCACTTTAGCTCAGAGCAGTGATTCCCAATTGGTGACAGATTTGTCCCCCAGGGAACACTGGGCAATGTCTAGAGATAATTTTTGTTATTGTAATGAGGAGGAAGGTACTGCTTCTGCCTAGCTGGGTGAGGCACGTGGGTTTGGGGGCTGCTAAATATCCTACAGTACAAAACCAACTCCCTCTTTTAGGACCAAACCTGAGAAACCCAGAGATAGGAGTCACTTTCACATGGAAAGTCTTGTACACATGCGCATGTGATGGACGGGAGAGGATAAAACAGCTGCCTTCATTATAAACAAAACCAAGAACAGCAATAATGACAGGTAGTTGTAAGAGACCTGTGAGGTCTATAGTGCATCCTGGCAGAATCACCTTCCAACTATGTCCCCAAACCAGCTGCTTCGTACTACCTCCATGGCCTGGACCATTGCCTGAATATCTTACATAGCTTATGTTCTTCATCTCTCTATCTGGGCTGGCCATTTTCTACTCGGCAGCCACAATGACCTTCCTCATTTCAAGTGCTTATAAAGCTCTGTCTTCCCTGGGATGCCCACCACACAGTATGCCGGGAAACGTGTGGAGCAGAGTTTGAGTTGTCACTATAAATGAGATGTTACAGGCATTTGGTACCTAGGGGTAAAGAAAGCTAATTGTCTTGTCATGGGAGAGGCTGTGCAGAACGGACTTGCCCAGCTACTTGGCACCTGTGGTCAGAGGCAGAAATCTCATTTCCCACTCTCCTGTCCATCTTGCGGTCTGTGAGGCAGTCACTGACCTGAGTTCCAAGAACCTGTAAATCCTATTTTAACCTCAGGGACGTGGAACCAGTTGATCTCTGTTTGAAAAGCTCTTGACTAAATAGCCATAGGACTTGCCCTTTTATTTCCTTCATGTCTCACCTGAATTGTAATCTCATTAGAGAAACATTAGTTTGCCATCTTAACTAAACTGCATCCCCTTCATTAAAAGGATTATTCTGAAAGCCAGGCATGGTGGTGCACACCTGTAATCCCAGCAACTCAGGAGGCGGAGGCAGGAGGATCCCAAGTTGGAGAACAGAGGCAGTCTGCCTAATTTAGTGAGACCCTGTCTCAAAAAGTAAAGAAATGGGCTGGGTTGCAGCTCAGGGGTACAGCACTTACAAAGCGTACAAGTGCAAGGCCCTGGGTCAAACCCCTAGTACTATGAAAAAAAAAAAAAAGAAAGAAAGAAAAGTATTCTGATAGTTGTTTCTTCATTTCCTTTGTCAGTAGCTGATATCATGATATAGTATATATTTGTTAATGTGTCCTGTTAGTATCTATCTCCTCATTAGAAAGGGGGTGCCTAGAGCCCAGAGCTTTCTTGGATCATCATCATATCTTCAGTACCAAGAACAGCTCTGGGCACACAAAAATGATTGGGCAAGTATGTGAGGAATAAACAAGTGAATGTGTACCTTCTCTTAAGAAAAAAAAATCTCTCTGGAAAATGTGAACATAGCCAGAGTATAGAGAAGAATCACAAATTCACCTCTGTGCATTTAAAAAACCTAACATTACCAAAAAATCAAAAATAAAACTATAAAAGAAAAGAAAAAAAAGAAAAAGAAAACTCACATTCACCAAGTACTGCAAAATTTTGCTCAAAAAAATAGTCTTAAAATTTTTAAAAGATTATCTGGTGAGCAGATCTATATTTGTGGACAGAGTACTATAGATAAGTAGCAAGGTACTGTGGCTGAACCCTTGGTTCAGCCCTAAACTACCACGCCCCCCAAAGTTCTCAGACTGTTTTGTGCTGACAATATTAAATGCGTGCACTCAGTAGGAATGATAAAGTAAAGAAACCTCCTTCCCGTCAACTTTAGTAGGAGCTTCATGTTTGTAAAACCCATGTTGCAGCCGGGCACAGTGGAGCATGCCTGTAATCCCAGCACCTCGGGAGGAGGAGGCAGGAGGATCACAAATTTCAGAGCAGAGTCAGTCTGCGTAACTTAGCGAGACCCTGTCTTAGAAAGTAAAACAAAATGGGCTGGGGGTGCATCTCAGTGGCACAGCACTTGCAAAGCAGGCAAGCATGAGGGCCTCGGTTCAACCCCCAGTACTGGAAAACAACAACAACAACAACAACAACAACAAAAACTCATGTTGCCTGGGGGATTCTGGCCACAGTCCTTTGATCGGCGAACAGAGCGTGATGTCATCTCTGTCTATGCTTTCCTGAACTCTGATCCCCATGCATCCTGCAGCAACCTGGCCAGACCCTGGAGATGGAGCAGAGTGAGGAGAGGGGATGAGAAGGAAACCCACTCACCAGCATTTGGATCTGTGGACCTATGTGTCAGCTTCTGTAGACTCATGTGTCCATAGAGGGTACTTTTGTGAAAGTGATTTATTAGAGGCTCCTCTTAGGAAGCAAAGCATAGGAAGAAGACTAGAGTAGGGAAGAAATCTAAACAAAGGTGCAGTCTTAACTGGTGTATTAGTTGCATTCATGTCATTGTGACAGAGTTCTTGCCAGAAATAAATGAAGGGAGGAAAGACATATTTGGCTCATGATTTCAGAGGACACGGTCTGTAGTTGCTTGGGCAGGATATCATGGCAGTGATGGGGAGTTGTTCACATCATGGCAGACCAGAAGGCAGAGAGCTCATGGGGTGAGCTTAGGGATAATGTCCCCCTGAGGTCATACCCCAGCCACCCACTTCCTCCAGCCAGGTCCCACCTCCCAGTCTCCAGAACCTCCCAAGATGGCACGACCTCCTGGGAATCCAGTGTCCAACACTTGAGCCTGAGGGGGACATTTCACATTCAAATCATCATGACTGGATTCTAGCTTTGGCCTAATCCCATGGGGAGCCCTAGAATATGAGGTGCACCACAG
>VMDO01019835.1:7926-38886 GCA_007922755.1 Pedetes capensis
TATATTCAATAGATGTCTCCAGCACCACAATTCAAAAGCATCAATTCTTTTTCTGTCTCTCTTGTTCAATGTCCAGCTTTCACAACCATATGATGCCACTGAAAATACCATGGCATGAGTCAGACGCACCTTCGTCTTCAATGTGACATCTTTGCTTTTCAATACTCTAAAGAGATCTTTTGCCACAGCTTTTCCTAGACCAATGCATCTTTTGATTTCTTGACTGCTGCTTCCATGGGTGTTGATTATAGAGCCAAGCAAAGCAAAATCTTGGACAACCTCAATCTATTCTCCATTTATTGTGAAGTTGCATGCTGACCCAGTCATAAGGATTTTTGTTTTGTTGATGTTTAGTCATAACCCATATTGAAGGCTATGATCTTTGATCTTCATCAGTAAATGCTTTAAATCCTCTTTATATTCAGCAAGCAGAATTGTGTCATCTTCATAACGCAGGTTGTTAATGAGTCTTCCTCCAATCTTGATGCCATGTTCTTCCTCATAAAGTCCAGCTTCTCGGATTATTTGCTCAACGTATAAATTGAAGAGATAGGGTGAAAGTATACAGCCCTGATGCACACCTTTCTCAACTTTAAACTACTCAGTGTTTCCCTGTTCTATTCAAACAACTGCCTCCTGGTTCATGTATAGATTTCTCATGAGCACAATTAGGTGTTCTGGTATTCCCATTTTCTGAAGTGTTATCCATAATTTGTTATGATCCACACAATCAAATGCTTTGTGTAGTCAATAAAACATAGATAGACATCTTTCTGATATTCTCTGCTTTCAGCTAATATCCACCTGACATCAGCAATGATGTCCCTGGTTCCCTGCCCTCTCCTGAATCCTGCTTGATTTTCCGGTAATTCCCTGTCTATATACTGCTGCAGTCACTTCTGAATGATCTTTAGTAGAATTTTGTTGGTGTGTGATATTAATGATATTGTCTGATAGTTTGCACATTCAGTTGGATCCCCTTTTTTTGGGAATAGGCACAAATATGGATCTCTTCCAGTCAGTTGGCCAAGTAGCTGTTTTCCAAATCTGTTGGCATAAACATGTTAATACCTCCAGTGCTGCATCTGTTTGTTGAAACATCTCTATTGGTATCCCATCAATTCCTGGAGCCTTGTGTTTCGCCAGTCCTTTCAAGGCAGCTTCCACTTCATCCTTCAACACCATTGGTTCCTCTTCATATGCAACCTCTTGGAATGGTTGGTCATCTACCAATTCTTTCTTGTGTAATGACTCTGTGTATTCTTCCTATCTTCTTTTGATGTTTCCCACATCATTTAATATTTTCCCTGTAGACTCTTTCACTACTGCCACTCGAGGCTTGAATTTTTTCTTCACTTCCTTAAGCTTGAGAAATACAGAGCGTGTTCTTCCCTTTTGGTTTTCTGCCTCCAGCTCCTTGCACATGTCATTATAATATTTGTTTTTGTCTTCTCGAGCTGCCTTCTGAAGTCTTCTGTTTAGTTCCTTAACTTCATCATGTCTTCCTTTTGCTTTAGCTGCTCGAAGTTCGAGGGCAAGGTCCAGTGTCTCTTTTGACATGTAATTTGGTCTTTTCTTTTTTTCTTGTCTTTTTAAGAACTTTTTGCTTCCTTCTTGAATGATATCTTTTATGTCATGCCACAACTCTTCTGGTCTCCTATCGTTTGTGTCTAATGCATTAAACCTGTTTTTTAGGTGGTCTCTGAACTCAGGTGGGATTTAGTCAAGGTCATACCGTGGCTCTCGTATACTTGTTCTAATTTTCTTCAGCTTCAGTTTGAACTTGCATATGACAAGTTGATGGTCTGATCCACAGTCAGCACCTGGTCTTCTTTTGACATTTTGTACAGAGCTTTTCCATTGTCTCTTTCCACATGCATAGTCAATTTGATTCCTGTATGTTCCATCTGGTGAAGTCCATGAGTATAGTCTCCATTTATGATGTTGAAAAAATGTATTTGCAATGAAAAGGTCATTGGTCTGACAAAATTCTATCATGCCATCTCCAGCTTCATTTCTGTCACCAAGACCATATTTTCCAACTACTGAGCGATCTTGTTTGTTTTCAACCTTTGCATTCCAGTCACCAGTGATTATCAGTATGTCTTGATTGCATGTTTGATCTATTTCAGATTGCAGAAGCTGATAAAAGTCTTCCCTTTCTTCATTTGTGGCCTTAGTGGTAGGTGCATAAATTTGAATAATAGTCATATTAACTGGCCTTCCTTGTAGGCATATGGATATTATTCTATCACTGACAACATTGTATTTCAGGACAGATCTTGAAATGTCTTTTTTGATGATGAATGCAACCCCATTTCTCTTTAGTTTATCATTGCCAGCATAGTAGACCATATGATTGTCTGACTCAAAATGGCCTATGCTGGTCCATTTTAGCTCACTGATGCCTAGAATGTCAATGTTTATGTGCTCCATTTCTCTTTTAACAATTTCTAATTTTCCTAGATTCATACCATGTACATTCCATGTTCCAGTTATTAATGGATGTTTACAGTTGTTTCTCCTCATTTTGAGTTGTGCCACATCAGCAAGTTGAGCACCCTGGGGCTTTACTCCATTTCCATCATCACGGTAGACTCTACTTGGAGGAGGCAACTCTTCCCCAGTAGTCTTTTGAGTGCCTTCCAACCGGGGGCCTCATTTTCCGGCACTATATCTGACAGTGTCTCTTTGCTATCCATAGGGTTTTCAATGGCTAGTTGTTTCGGGAGTGGCTTGCCAGGTCCTACTCCCTAGTCTGTCTTAGTCTGGAAACTCAGCTGAAAACCTGTCCACCGTGGGTAACCTTGCTCATGTCCGAGGTTATAGTGGCAGAGCTCTTAGCCTCATCACAACACACAAGTCCCCACAGTGAGGCAAACTGACAGACGTGTGGGGGATGGGGGATGGAAGACAACTTCAAATACAAGATCAAAGGAATGAATAATAAACACAAGAGGAACTTAAGAAAAAAAATATAAATCAAAAAACAGTAACAAGTACCACATTGATGTAGAATAATAAGCACCTCTCAATAATTACTCTCAATGTAAATGGCCTTAATTCACCAATCAAGAGATATAGGTGGGCCAATTGGATTAAAAAACATAAACTCTTGATATGTGGTATTTAAGAGACTGGCCTCATCCATAAGGAACATAAAAGGCTGAAAATTAAAAGCTAGAAAACAATATACCAAGCAGGTGGGAAACAAAACAAAGCAGGAGTTGCAATACTAATTTTGGACAGTTTAGACTTCAATTCCAAACTAATCAGAAGAGATAAAGAAGGATATTACATATTACTAAAAGGAATATCAAATCAGACCCCTAGCATTACTTAATATTTATTCAGCAATTACAGGGGCACCTTGCTTCATAAACTAAAATTTATTAGCAATAAAAGAACACATTGGGCCAGACACAATAATTGTGGGAGATTGCAATACCATAATTTTGCCAAGAGACAGGTCATTAGAACAAAAAATCAGAGAAATGATGGACTTAAACTGCACCATAGACCAACTGGACCTTACACATATCTTTAGAACATTCCATCCATCAGATGTGGAATACACATTCTTCTCAGCACCTCATGGAACTTTTCTAAGACAGACCACATTTTAGTCCACAAAAGGCCTCAACACATACCAAAAAGTAGAAATTATCTCCTGTGCCTTATCAGATCACAACAGAATAAAACTAGAACTCAAAAACAAGAAAAATTCCAGCAATTGTACAAATTCATGGAGACTAAATAATATACTGCTGAATGATCAATGGGTTATTGAAGAAATCAGAGTAGAAATTTAAACATTTCTGCATTCAAATCAGTATGAGAACACATCCTACCAAAATTTATGGGATGTAGAAAAGGCAATTCTAAGAGGGAAGTGCATAGACATGGGTGCCTTCATTTCTGAGTTAGAGAAAGCCCAATTAAATGACTTAATGACACACATAAAGGCATTAGAAAGCCAACAATAAGCCAATCCCCAAAGGAGCACTCAGAAAGAAATTATCAAGATCAAGGTAGAGATATATGAATTAGATTCTAAAAAGACAATTCAAAGAATTGAGACTAGGAGTTGGTTCTTTGAAAAAATTAATAAAAGAGACAAACTCCCTAGTCAGTCTCACCAAAAGAAAGAAAAGGCTGAAAGAGAAAAAATTAGAGATGAGACTGGGGTCATAACCAAAAAAATCTAGAAAATACTCAGGTAATACTTTGAGAAGTTGTACTCAAAAAAATATAGAAGAAATGCATAAGTTCATTAACACATATGAATTACCAAAAATAACATTTGGAGGACATAAGTATTCACCAAAATAGAGAAGGTAATAAAAAGACTCCCAACAAAGAAAAGTCCAGGCCCTGTGAGGTTCGCAGCAGAATTCTATCAAACCTTCAAAGAAGAATTAATATCTATTCTCCTCAAACCATTTCAAAAAGCAGAAAAGGAAGGGGCACTCCCAAACTCTTTATAGGAAACCACTATCACCCTGAAACCAAAACCAGGCAGGGACACTTCAAAGAAAAAGATCTATAGACCAATTTCCATGATGAACACTGAAGCAAAAATTTTCAACAAAATCCTAGCAAACCAAATTCAGCAGTATATATAAAAGATCATACACTATGTTCAAGTGGGCTTCATTCCACAGATTCAAGGTTGTTTCAACATACTAAAATCAATCAATGTAATTCATCATATCAAGAGACTTGCAGACAGATGTCACATGATCATTTCAACTGATGCTGAGAAGGCCTTTGACAAAGTGCAAGATCTTTTCATGATAAAAACCTTGGAGAAGACTGGCATAATAGGGAAATACCTCAACATCATAAAGGCCATTTATGACAGAACTATAGCCAATATCATACTAAATGGAGAAAAATTGAAACCATTTCCTCTAAGACTAGGAATAAGACATGGATGTTCAGTCTCTCCTCTCTTATTCAATACTGTGACTGAAGTTCTATCTAGAGCAATCAGACAAGAGAAAGAAATCAAAAGGATACAGATAGGCAAGGAATAGGTTAAATTATCCTTATTTACAGATGGCATGATCCTTTACCTAAAGGACCCCAAAACTTCCTCTAGAAAACTCTTAGATTTCATTATTTCAGCAAAGTATCAGGATACAAAATTAAAACTCCAAAGTCAGTAGCATTCATTTATACCAATTCTGAACAGGAAGAGAAGGAAATTAAGGCAAAAGTCCTTTTCACAATAGCTCTCCAAAAAATTAAATGCTTAGAAATCAATTTAACCAAAGCACTGAAGATCTCTACAAGGAAAACTTCAAAATGTTATAGAAAGAAATCACAGAGGATACTAGAAGATGGAAGGACTGCCCTTGCTCATGGATTGGGAGAATCAATATTGTAAAAATAGCTATACTACTAAAAGCAATTTATATATGTAATGTAATTCCCATTAAAATCCCAATGACAGCCTTTCCAGAAATAGAAAAAATAATTCAGAAATTCATATGGAAACACTGAAGACCATGTATAGCCAAAACAATTTTAAGCTGCACAATTAGTGCAGGTGGGATCACAATACCTGACTTGATACTGCAGGACTATAGTAGCCAAAACAGCTTGATACTGGCACAAAAATAGGCTGGAAGACCCATGGAACAGAATGGAAAATCCAGAGATGTACCCACACAACTACAGTCACCTGATCTTTGACGGAGGGGCTAAAGATGCACAATGGAGAAAAGGCAGCCTCTTCAACAAATGGTATTGGGAAAATGAAAATAGACCCATATCTCTCAATTTACATGAGAGTCAACTCAAAATGGATGAGACCTCAACATAAAACCAGAAACCTTAAAACTACTAGAAGATAGCAAACACACGTTCCAACACACAGGTATAGGAATGTATTTCCTTAAGAAGTCTCCAATTGCTCTGGAAATCACACCAAGAATTCACAAATGGTATTACATGAAATTAAAGTTTCCATAGAGCAAAGGAAACAACTAACAGAGTTAAGGAAGAGCCCACTGAATGAGAGAAAATCTTCACATTCTACACATCCTACAGAGGACCAATTTTTAGAATTTACAAAGAACTCAAGAAAGCAAATCCCAAGACAACAATAACCCAACACACAAGTCAGCAAAGGAAATGAACAGACAGTTCTCAAATGAGGAGGTTAATAGGGCTAAGAAACACATGAAAAAATGCTCCATACCCCAAGCCATTGCTGTTGTTGTTAGGTGCTGTCAAGTCAGGGTCCAACTCATACGGACCCTACATACAACAGGTAAAACACTATTATCAGTGCTTCTCTGCTACTCATAGGGTTTTCAATGGCTGATTGTTTTTTAGGAGTGGGTTTCCAGGTCCTTATCCCAAGCCTACAGTAGCTGGTGTTTCCAGGCAGTCTCCTATCCAAAGACTAACCAGGCCCAACTCTGTTTAGCTTCTGCGATCTGACGGGATTGGACACCACAGTGGTATGGCTGCAGGCATCCCTAGCCATTAGGGGAATGTAAATCAAAACAATTCTGAGATTCCATCTAACTACAGTAGAATGGTCAAAATTAACAAAACAAATAACAACAAGTGCTGGAGAGGATGTGGAGAAAAAGGAACACTTTTACACTGGTGGCGGGACCGTAAATTAGTTCAACTACTTTGGAAATCAATATGGAGATAGCTCAGAAAACTAAAAGTAGAAGTGCCATACAACCCAGCAATGCCACTCCTGGGAATATATCCAAAGGGAGACAAGTCATCATACCACAGAGACACCTGTATCTCCATATTTAATGCAGCACTGTTCACAATAGAAAGGATATGGAACCAACCAAGATGCCTATCAACAGAAGAATGGTTTAAAAAATGTGGTACATATGCATAATAGAATATTACTCAGCAATAAGAAGGAATGAAATAATGTCATTTGCAGCAAAATGGATGGAACTGGAGAATATCTTAAGTGAACAAACACAGGCTCAAAAAGTGAAATACCTTAGGTTCTCACTCACATGTAGAAGCTGAATCTTACTTAAAAGATGAAAAAACTTATATATAAGTAGATATATAAAAGTTAACAATTAAACTTAGCTGAGAAGGGAAAATATAAGTAGACTAGAAAGAAAGAGGGAGGGGACTAGCAAAGGGAAGTGAAGGTTGTGGAAATTTGGGAGGAGAAACAATGTAAAGGGATAAAGGGGGAGATGATAATTTCAATTGAAATGATGCAACTTCATGAGTACATGGGAAAAAGAGGGGAATATAATCCATATACACATACAAGTTTTACTACATATTAGTGAAAAGTTTCCATAAACTTTGTAAGTTGATGAAAGTGTAACCAAAAGTGATATAATAGTTGCATAATAGAAAAAGCAAATGCTGTATTACTTTGTACCCTACCAACATTTATCAATAAAGGGAAAAAAGAAAAAAAATAGCATGGAATTTCTCAAAAATTAAAAATAAAAGTACCATATGATCCAGTAATCTTACTTCTGGTATATATCCATGCAAAATAAAATTACCATCTAAATAAATAAATAAATAGTCCAATCTAAACACACAAAAATGCAGAGAACAACATAACAACACATAGCCACTATTCAGATTTGAAAAGTATTTGAAAAATTCTGACACTTTGCCGTATTTGTCTCAAATATGTTTTTGGTATTGTTAAATAACACTTTGTTTTGTTTTGCAGTACTTGGGGGTTGACATCAGGGGCTCACACATGGCCCACAAGTGCTCTACCACTGAGCTGCATCACCAGACCCCCACTTTTTAAAATTTTCAATTATGAGTTAGTCTTGCTAAGTTACACAGGAAGCTTCTGGCCTTCAAGGCGCAATCCTCCTGTCTCAGCCTCCCAGGTTGCTGGGATTATAGGCATATGTCATAGTGCCCCACCATGAAGAACATTTATTATAGTAGATTGTTTTAAAGCCAGGGTAAACTGCAAGACCACCATATTAGAGTTGTTCTAAAAATATGCATTGGAAAAAAGTCTAGATTGGAAAAAAAAACAAAACAAAATTATAGAGTGAATAATATGTACCAAAACCTCGGGTTCCATTTTACATTTTTACAGTAAGCAATCATTAGAAAATGAGTGGTTTTTAAGGACTAAGTAAGGAATATGGCCCATTCTGTCTTTTTACACTAACAAGTACATGAAGTTGAGGGAGTAATTTTGCCAGAATATATATTTTTAATTTAAAGAAGTAAGCTGTTACTGATGCCATTGAAGTTCTTTTCATTCCATCTATCCTCCTGCCTTACTTTGTTGTTGTTGTTTATTTATTCTTTTTGTAGTACTGGGAATTGAATCCAGGGCCTGGTGGCTGCAGGAAAGTGCTCTATCACTGAGCTACATCTCCAACTCATTATCCTACCCATTTTAGTCTCTTTCTTTCCCAGAGCGAATCACTTTCTTGAAGATCTCACCTATCACTTTCATCCATATTTTATGCTTTTACTATATATGAACCCTTTCCTCCCCATCTGTAAGTAACACATTGAATTGCTTTGTGTTTTCACTTTTACATATGTTTTATTAACTGTATAAACCCATCAGTAATGCATTTCTTATTTTCTTATTGGGTGGGCACTAACGTTTATAAATTTTTACTATTTCAAACAATACTGCAATTGAATTGTTGACTATATCTTTTTTTGTTAACTGTGTATTTTAAGAGTTCTCTATAGCAGCTTTGGCCAATAGAAATATAATAAAACTACAAAGGCAAGTCATACATGTAATTAGAAATTTTCTAGTAGCTACCTTGTCAAGTGCCCTCAAGGCGGTGTCTGGACTCATTGCGACCCTATGTACAACAGATGAAACAGTATTGTTAGTGCTTCTCTGCAATTCATAGGGTTTTCAATGGCTGATTGTTCTTTGGGAGTGGGTTTCCAGGTCCTTCTCCCAAGCCTCCAGCACCTGGTGTTCCCAGGAGGTCTCCCATGCAAGTACTAACCAGGCCCGACCCTGCTTAGCTTCTGAGATCTGATGGGATTACATGCCACAGTGGTATGGCTGCAAGCTGTAGCTAACTTAGGATATTTAAAAAGAAAATGGTATAAAAAAGGACTAGTGAAATTAATTTTAATGATATATTTTTAACCCAACTTATCCGATATATGTATTTTAATGTATAACCAATGTAAAAAACAATGAAATATTTTACATTCTTTTCTTCATACAAACCTGGATTCCTTTAAATCCATTGTGTATTTCTCAGTTTGAACTAGCCACATTTTGAGAGCTCAAAAGTCACACGTGAGCCTGGCATAGGAGCACACACCTGCAATGTCAGTGACTCAGGAGGCTGAGGCAGGAGGGATCCTGAGTTTGAGGCCAGAGGCAGCCTGTGTAATTTAGCAAGACCCTGTCTCAAAGTAACAAATAAAAAGGGGGTGGGGGTGCAGCTGAGTGGTTGAGACTTGCCTATCATGTGTGAGGCCCTTGGTTCGACCCCTAGTGCCACAAAAAAAGAAAAAAAAAGTCACACATGGCTGGTGACATTATATAGGGCAGTGCGGCTATGCACTATATATTTAGGAGTGGAAGGTCTGCCCATCCTTAGCTTTACTTGGTATTATAAATGCGCTCTTCCTGATGGAAAGTCTCCCTTTCCTGAAGTCCTTCCCATTACCACTGTGATCTACTTCCCAATCTTTGCTAGTCTATTGGGTATGAAATGGCACCTCATGTGTCTTTTGCAGTTTGCCCCTCTGTGAGTTTGAAGACCTTTTTTATGTCTACTTATCATCTGGATTTCTTTTTCTATGGATTGCTCATTTTGATCCTTTGTTTTTTCCATTGGGTTTTATATTTCTTTATATATTCCAGATGCAGATCTTTGATAGACATATATCCTACAAATGTCACCTTCTAGCCAATGATTTATCTTTTCACATGGTCAGTAATTTTGTCACAGGAAGTTTTAAATTTTAATGTGCTGATATTTATCAATACTTTTCCTTTATGAGTTTGTGCTTTTCCTGTCTTGGTTAAGAAATTCTTCCTTGCTCCAAAGTCATAGATACTTGCCCTTTTTTTTCCCTTTAAAAATTTTAGTTTTCCTTTTTCACACTTAGTTTTCTATGCCAGCTAGTATTTCTTCTGTGATGAGGCAGAAATTTAGTTTTTTATTTTCTGTGGCAATCACCAGTTGGTCTAGGACCATTTATTGAAAAGTCTGTTACCACCTCACTGATACCTAATATTACATTTGTCCTATGCTTCCAGTTCTCATGCTTCCAGTATTGAGTCTCTAACCTGCTCTGTGTTTCTATCTATGAGGCAATGGCCTAATTACTATTCTCTGTAATAAGTCTTGATTCCTTCTATAGCAAGATGCCTCCTCTTAATTCTTCAAAATTGTCTCGATATTTTAAATTCTTTCTGAATTTTATAAACAGCTTGTCAAATTCCTGGATGATCTGTTGGAATTTTGATTGAAATAGCATTGACTTTTGGATTTGTTGGGAGAAGATTGTTATACTTTGGATTCACAACCTTTCCATTTGTATTGGTCAGCATTGTGTCATTATAACAAAATATCTAGCATAGGCTACCTATGAAGTAAAGAGAGACTATCTTGACTTACGCATTCAGGATCAGGTGGCCCTATTGGTTTGAGCCTCTGGGGAAGGCAGCACATCATGGTTGAAGGTGTGGCAGAGTAAGCACCTACATCTCAAGACAGGAAGCAGAAAAAGAAAGACATGACTGGGATTCCCCAATTCCCTCCAAAGGCATGCTCCCAAGTCCTAAGGACTTCCCACTAGGCCTACTTAAATTTCCATAGCACCTCCTGATAGCACCACCCTGGGGACCAAACTTTCACCGTATAGATCTTTGGGAGATACAACTCAAATTCAAACCACAGCACCATCTGTGGACACACAGTTCTCTATTGTCAACAAATGTTTAAAAATTTTCTATAACCTTTTAAAGCTTTGAAGATTTTCTCATAAAACTGTTGTTACTATCAATGGCATTAATTTTTTTTTTTCCAAATGCTGTCTTCTGGGTGTATCACTCTACCACTGATTTTGGAAACTGCAGGTATATCCACCAACTATACTGAACTCTGTTGTTGTTGTTAGGTGGCGTCGGGTCGGTATCCGACTCATAGCAACCCTCTTCGACTCGATGGCACCTAACAACAACATATGAACTCTGGCTGGGTCTAACACTTTGCCTTTAGATGCTCTTGATTTTCTTTAGCAACCAGACTTCCTGTAAGTAATGAACATTTTGTTACTTCCGTTCCAGCCTGCAGTTACTCCTTTGTCTTTGCTCACTCCACCTCCCTTCTCAGATGCAGCCTCACTTGCCACAAATGTATGCAGTGCTGGCCTCATGCAGCAATCCCAGGGGCCCCTCTCATGATGGGTTATAACTCCATGAACACATCATAAGCTGGAAATATCATAATTCAAAATGCATTTAACACACCCAATCTGCTGAGCATTGCGACTTAGCAGCCTAGGATGCTGTAGAGTGTTGGCTGATTTCCCCCGTGACTGCTTGGAGTTGTGGCTCCCACGGCCACTGCCCCACATCCAGAGAGGAGCCTATTGCAAATCACTAGCCTGGGGAAGAATCCAAACTCAGAGTAGTGTTTCTCCATAGCATTTTCTTACCATCTAAAGGTGAAAACTCGTTAAGTCCAACCGTCTTAAGTTGGGGGCTATATCTGTGTTTAATTTACACAGCTTCTTCTGTGCTTCTGAACCTTGTACATAACATTTCTCTGCCCAGAATCCCTTATGCTCCTAAGGTCCCCTCATCTTGTATAAATGCCATCTATGTGAAACTTCACTAACTCAACCCCAGGAGAAATTGCTTTTCCCTCCCCTGAGCTTGGGGATGTTTATCTCTAACATAGTGTACTACATATAATATTCCACATGAGGCTTTGTTGGAGGATCCTGAGGGCAGTGGCTGAGTTAGGTTCTTTTTGTGTTGCCAAGGACTGGCACTGCAGTCTCTGACACATGGAGATGTCAGAAAAGGCCTGTGGAGGGAGTACATGGTAACGGTGTATCTAGCTGGGCGCAGTGGCATACACCTGTGATCCTAGTGACTCAAGGTGGAGGCAGGAGGATCGCAGTTCCAGGACAGAGGCAGCCTGAGTAACTTAGTGAGAAACTGTCTCAAGATAAATAAAAAATGGGCTGCGGGTGCAGCACAGTGGTAAAGCACTTGCAAAGTATGTGCAAGGCTCTGGGTTCAACCTCTAAGTACAACAACAACAACAACAACAACAAGAACAACAACCAAACAAACAAAATAAACCCAACCAAACCAAAACAAAACAAAAACCCATCCATATCTGACCTTCATTAGGAGAGGGGGTGATTGTCACTCCAGATCTGGTGTTGAGTCCTCAACACTGAGGGGGTTTTTTGTTGTTGTTTGTTTGCTTTTGAGAAAACTGTAACCCAGGCAGCCCTCAAAAATCACAATCCTCTGGTCTCAGCCTTCTAACTGCTACAGTTACAGAATTACAGGCATCTATCTGCTTCTACACCCAGCTTGACACTTG
Source organism: Pedetes capensis (assembly GCA_007922755.1). Classification (NCBI taxonomy): domain Eukaryota; kingdom Metazoa; phylum Chordata; class Mammalia; order Rodentia; family Pedetidae; genus Pedetes; species Pedetes capensis. The sequence goes on from VMDO01019835.1 coordinate 20,484, forward strand.
AGGTCTGAGGTTGGTTTTATCAGTTTGCCACACCCTAATCTTAATCACGTTCAACACAGTTTGATTACATGTCCAATTTATTTTTTAAAAATTTTCCAAAGGTTTCATGTTTATTTAATGAACATTTAGGAAACTTTGCAAGTCTCACCATTGTAAAATTAAGTTACATATGGCCTAGTTAGAATTTACACAAAGGGAAGAATAGGATTTTGGTAAAGATGGGCCAGAATTTTCCTATGATCACCACCCCTCAATCCCAGGGCACACACAGCAGGGGAATCTGGTCACCCTGGTCAATCAGGGGCCCAGGCTGAAAGAGGCTCCACTTTGTCATGTGCTGCCATGATTGTGGATCCAGGAAAAGAGGACATGGAGAATCACACATGGTACTTAATGTTTCTAAATTTCTATTCACATTTCATTGGTCAAAGCAAAAGTCATACTTTTTTTTTTAACTCCACTACTTGCCAGACCCACTATCTTTTCCTTGTCTTAGTACCTCCTGACAAGTCAGTAGCTATATTGCTCTTCAAGTCACTGCCCGTCCTTTTTATACATATTATTTTTGACCTTTTCTAAAATGGTATGGCTTGATGAATGTCTTTTTTGACTCTCAAATTCTAAGATCAGGTGATAAGTAAAACTTTTCCAGTTCTAAAATAATATGATCCAAAAATCTTTCCATTGTGTGCCATAATGTACCCCTTCATCATCTACTGAATGGCTATCTTAGTCCACTTTCTGTTGCTGTAACAGAGTACCTGATACTGGATAAGTGACACAAAACAGATTTCTTTCTGGAGGCTAGAAGTAGAGGAGATGGTGCCAGCCTTTGGGTAGGGCCTCCATGTTGCATCATACAGAAGAGGAAGTGAGCAGAGGGGAACCCAGAGAGAAGGGGTGAATGACCCACCCTTTTATTGAGAGCCTACTCCCACAATAAGGGAATTAACCCACAGTCTAACTTTTGAAAGGTCCCACCTCTTCAGACTGTTCCAATGGTAATTAAACTTCAACACAGGTTTTAGAGGGAACATCCAAACCTCAAAGGCAATATCAAAGCAGCCACAGCACAAGCTGAGGCGGGAGGCTCAGTGGAGGGTGGCAAGGGTGGCAGTGAAGAGAGAGGAAGGGCCTCAGCAATTTGGGTAAAGGAAAGTCGAGTAAAGGAAAGAATTAAAGACATTTCCGAGTTTTTAAGCCAAGGTGAGTGAAAACCAAAGACATGATAAAACAAAAGAATGTGCACAATGCTTTTTAAATCATTACAATTTCAGAGAACTGGAAGGCTCAAAGGAAGCCAGAGAGGTCACATGACCAACCACCAGTCTCAGGCTCCAGAGCTGCCTTGGATACACAGCTAACTTGTATGACTGACCCATGTGACCACTGAAAAGCAAAATCGTGCTGCCCCATGTGCTGCCCATAGTATCCTTTGAGTCATTAGGCCCCCAAATGTATTCATCACCAATTTCCTTTTTCTAAATAGTATTGACAGACAATTCCTACATCATATGATTCATTTATTTAAAATGTACAACCAATGGCTTTAAGTATATTCACAGTTGTATAATCAGCATCACCATCAATTTTTGAACATTTCATCCTTTCAGCTCTAATTCTCCACATCTGCTCGAAGCCATACATCTTTCCTCCTCCACTTTTTAGTTATTCTGAATATTTCTGTGAACACTTTTGTACAAGTTTTTGGGTAGATACATTTTCATTTCTCTTAGATTAGAATTGTTAGGTCACATGGCAACTCTAGGTTTAACCTTTTGAGGACCATTTTCCAAAATTGTACCATTTCATGCCCTGAACAGCAGCATATGAGCTCCATATCCTCATCAACACTTGCATTGTCCTTTGATTCTAGCCATCCTAGATGGTATGAAGTGGTATCTCACTGTGGTTTTGATTTGCATTTTCCTAAAGACTAATGACTATCAAGCATCTTTTCATGTGCTTATTGGCTATCTGCATATCTGTGGAGAAATGCCTATTTGGATCTTTTTCCCATTTTTGAATTGGGTTGTCTTTTTAGTACTGAGTTGGAAGATATATATATATATATATATATATATATATATATATATATATATATGTATATATATATATACACACACACACACACTAATACATATATGTATATATATGTGTGTATATGTGTGTGTGTGTGTGTGTATATATATATATATATATATATATATATATTTTTTTTTTTTTTTTTTTTTTTTTTTTTTTTTTTTTTTTTTTTTTTTTTTTTTTTTTTTTTTTTTTTTTTTTTTTTGTGGTATTGGGGGTTGAACCCAAGGCCTCATGCTTGCATGCTTTGCCAGTGCTGGACCAGTAAGCTGCACCCCCAGCCCATTTTTTTACTTTTTTTTAAGACAGGGTCTCGCTAAGTTACACAGACTGCTTCTGGTCTTGAACTTGCCATTCTCCTGCCTCCGCCTCTCAAGCCGCTGGGATTATAGGCGTGTGCCACAACACCCAGCCAGTTCTTTATATATTCTTGATGCAAGTCCCTTTTTATATCTATATGATTTACAAATATTTTCTCCAATTCTGTAGGTTGTCCTTTCACTTTCTTGATGTTGGTCTTTGCAGCACAAAAAGTTTAATTTTTGTGAAGTCCAATTGATCTGTTTTTCTCTTGTTACTGCTTTTTTCCCCTCAAAAGGTAGTGAAGGGTGTGGGGAGGTTTGGAGTGTAGCTTCTTGTTAGTGCTTTGAGGTCATACCTAAGAAACTCCTGCTTTTACAGGTCATGAAGATTTACATGTATGTTTTCATCTAAGAGTTTTATAGTTTTAGCTGTTATATTTAGGTTCTTGAACGATTTTGAATTAATTTTTGCAGGTAATGTGACATAGGGACCCAACTTCCTTCTTTTGCATGTGGCCATCAAGTTGTTCCAACATCGTTTTGAAACGATTCTTCTTTTCCCATTGAGTGGCCTTGGCATCCTTGTTAAAAGGTATTTGACCATAAATATGAAGGCTTATTTCTAGATTTTCAATTCTATATTACGTACAGATCAATGGAATACTGATTCCATGCTACATCCCCAGCTGTGCTAGTTCTTCCTATTTCTGTCATGAAATCTCACTGGAATAGGTATTTGGTCCCAAGCTTTCCTCTTAAACAATTAGCAAATTTAAAAGGATAAGTTTATATTGGACAACACATATAAACACATGGTTTCAGTTTGTTGAAAGACTTTATTTCCAACAGATGTTACATCTTATGTGTCATAAAAATCATCAAAATCATCAGTGGATGCATTATGGTTTCTAGGACGTAAAGCGGCTTCAATTTCTGAGTTACTGTCGTCAGACTCCCCCCAGAAGGCTGCAAGAGAAAAACACATAGCTATTTAACATTTCTTCACTCCGATTAAGAGTTTTCAATACAGCACAGCAAGACTGTTACTGGTTAATTGGAGCACTGGCCTGGAAGAGTGTTTTCATTTGCTATATACCCCAGGCTGGCCTTGAATTCATCTGGAACCCCCTGCTTCAGCCTCGTGAGTACTGGGGATTCAGGCGTGCACCACCACACCCAGCTGGCCTGGAAAAGTTCTACCAGATAGCCATATACATTCTTGACCAGACCAGGCACATGGGGAATATATGTTAATACTGCACAAATTCACACATTTCTTAGTGTGTTCTATGCATTATTATTGGAAAATCCTTGCAGAATACTTCCTTTTCCCTTCTATTGTGTCCAACTCTTTATCATATGGTAGAGATTTAAAATGAGAGCTACTATGGAAACAGGGTTACAAGGAATGTTGCATCAGGCCAGACAGTGTCTCACCTCAGATGCTCCTCCACTTCTACCTCTCTGTTTCTCATGAGGGCAGAAGAGAGAAGGGAGAGACTTGGTGGAGGAAGAAGGAGCAGTGACGATTAGCCCAACTGAGGACTTGGTACCCATGGGAGCTGATCTCAGGAACAAACCATACAGAGGGGCATGGGAGAGTGACCCGGGGAAAAGAGAAGAAGACAGCAAAAAGTGTTAACTCATGGGGGCTGGCAGTGGACAAGGGACATTGTGCAGAACCCTCTGCTCATTGTCCTAGTGAAGTGTAAGGGCTTGGGGTTCCTGATCCTTCACCTCCCAGCTCTCAGTTGGGGGTTGCACTGAACCCATGGCATCATTTCTCTAGCTCTCAGGGCTGCCTTACGAGAGCTGAATGTGCTGAGTGGCCAGAATGCTCAGGCAGAGACATGGCTGCTTGGTGTGCAAGGCTGTGAGCAAATCTGACTTCTGGGCAGATGTGATGGGGGCACCAACAGCATCTGCCTCCTCAACAGGCTCTATGACCACTGACATCTATGTGGCCTGACCTGGCAACTCTTTGCTGGCCTCTTGGTCCTTGCACCAAACTGGTCAGGTAAGTATTACTGTCTCTATGTTCCTGAGCAAACGGAGGCTAAGTGAGCTTTAGTACCTGGCCACAATCATGTCAGTGACATTCAAGCTGAGAGTCCAACCCAGGTCTTTTAAGTCAATCCCAGACTCCCTATTACAACTCGCAGGGGATAGAGGTTAAGGCGGCAGGAGGAAAGAGTCCATGTTTGGTAGGGGAGGTGCCACATCGTTCCAGTGGAAGAAGGGTTTGGCCCTCCCTGTGGACTGGGTGTTGAAGTATGAGCAGGAGCTCGTGAGGATGGAAGGGAGAGGAATCTCATATAGAAGAAGCAGCGGGAGCAAAGACACACGGGCACAGGTGTAGTGAATATAAAAACGCTGGCAGGGCCATGGGAGGAGCGAGCTGGACAGTGGGGATGGGCCACACTATGAATAGAGGAAGCACAGACTTCATCCTGCAGGGAACGGGAGGCCCTGGAAGGGAAGTGAACCAGGCTGGAGATGCTGGGGCTCAGGGGCTGGGAGGGCTGGGTTCTGAAGAAATCAGAGTTACTGCAAGAGCCCTGCCACACCATGAGCAATGGGCATCTGGGGGCACAGCAGTGAGGGTGGGGAGAGAGGCAAAAGACATTTTGCAGACAGAACAGTATTGCTAAACAGATATGGAGGCCAGGGCCCTCTTGCAAATTGACACTTTGAAATTAAATTGCTCAGCACTGTGGCCTCAGATGCATGAATAGTCTGTTGCTAAAGACCCATGCCTGGGGAAGGCCTCAGATCTGCCCCCTGGACAGCTGCAAGGGCTGCCCTGGGATCTCAGGTACGCTTCACATGCCTTGCATAAGGACACAGGAGACAACACATTCACAAACAGCGTCGTGGTTAAAATATGAAATTAAAATTGGTGTCCAGCTATTGCTCTTACCATTTGACTTTAAATTGGCTATCATTTTCTTCTTGTTTTCATGTCTGTAAAATAAAGAAAGACCCTGAAAAACAATGACAACTAGACTAAGAGTTTTACAAGGAGCACATCAGGGAAGAAGCACTGTTTTTCACTGGAAAGCCAGAAACTTTATATTCACTCCACAGATTCTAAAAGCACAAAGAAAATGTCAAGGCTTGCTGTGGCCAGAGGTATTTGTGGATGCCACTGGGAGCATCACTACTGCAACAACGTCCCCAGCATCCTCTGTGTACTCCCCTTGGCAGGCTGTACCCAGGTCCCCTCTGCCCCGGCTATGATCACATGGTGAGGAAGCAGGGGATGGCTTCCATGAGGGGAAGTTTTAGTGCTTTCAGGCAGGTAAAAAGGAGATACTTGAAATAGGAAATCCAAGATGTTAGAATGCAAGGAGATGTTGGTGAGGAAATGAAAATACTCAGTGGGGATGGTGACAGCCACACTAAGGGTTTAACAAAGGAGTGTGCAACAAATGTGGTAGAAAACTGCAAATGTCACGGACACTTACATTTTGCTTTCTATGTATTAAATACATAAAAATGCTTTCGTTTACGGCATCTAGTACCACCAACATTTCTGCTAAAAACAGGACAAGAAAATTGGCTCGGTTGGGTGGGATTTCTCAGTGTGCCTTTTCAGGAGCTTTGGTAATTTTTGTAAATTTAAAAATCCCCTTGGGAGCATCGTTTAAATTTTTATTATACTTAAATTCATTCCCCTCTCCTTTCTGTTTTTGACACAGGGTCTCACTGTGTAGCCCAGGCTGGCCTTCAACTCATGATCCTCCTGCCTCAACCTCTCAAGTGCTGGGTTCATAAGCATGATCCATGCCATGGCGCCTGGCTCTAAGATTCCCAAAGGCTCATGCTGAGGGCCAAGTGGGCAAGGAGATATTAGGAAAAAAACTGTTATTTTTGCCATTGTCCTTCTCATGGCCAAGACCCTGCTCTTCTTGAGGGTGAAATCCTGCAGATTCATGTTTTCCTTCCTCTTGAGCCAAGTCTGGTTAACCTGTCGCTTAGATCCTGTTTTCTGTCATTTGTTGTTGTTTGGTGCCATTGAGTCATGTCAGACTCATAGAGACCCTCATAAGGCTTTCAACGGCTGATTGTTTCGGGATTGCTTTGGGAGTGGATTGCCATGTATTTCTCCCATCCTTCTGTCATAGTTGCCTTAATTTATTTTACCTTTTTTCTTCATTAAAATAAGCTCCATGGAAGTAGTTTTCTCAGCCCAGGATCTGGCAATGCTCCACTGAAATTTAGGACTTAGTATTTATCACGATCAAGGATTGCCTGTGGCTGTATCTCAACAAAGCGCAGAAGAAGCCCTATCACCATCTGAGAAGAGCTGGCAACCAACCAATAGTGAAACTACCAATAATGTGGCACCAACAAAGAGGGCCCAAAAGAATCCATCCTACATAGAGCACAATGCATGTGCATGAGTGTGCACACATGGTAACTGCAAGCTGGGGGCTGTGTTACTGTTTACCCACCTGCCAATACTTGAAGACCCTGGGCTAGGTGTGGAAGAGAGGAGTGATTACACAAATGCACCAGGTGCAGTGGTACACACCTCTAATTCCAGCAACTCAGGAGGCAGAGGCAGGAAGATCAAGATCTGCCTCGAGGCTAGAGGCAGCCTGTATCACTAAGCGAGAAGCTGTCTCAAGATAAAAAAACGAAAAGGAGGGGGGCAGCTCAGTAGTAGAGTGCTTGCAAATTACGTGCCAGGCCCTGGGTTCAACCCTCAAGTACTACAAAAAAAACCCCAAACCAAACCAAACAAACACTGGTGGACAGGTATAAGGTGAAGCTGCCAGCTATGGTCCCGATAATAAGAGCCACGGGGGAGAGGGCAAACTTGCCACTGGCTGGAGAACTGAGCTTGGAAGTGGGCGATGGCCAGGAAGCTGCAGGATCCCCAAGGAGGCAGGGTGCCTCTGGATACAGATTTTAGAGACAAGGCATCCCAGGTCAGGACTGAGGGTGGGGTGTAGTATGATTGGCATCAGGGAGCCAGAGGGCACAGAGACTGGTGAGCTCAAGCCAGGTCTTTCAGCCTAGGCCACTTCTCTGAGCTCCAGAAACACATCCAGTGCCCATCTGGTAACTCCACTTAGCTTCTTCCACAGCACCCTGTGGTCAATACTCCCACATCCACCCCAAAACTCAACGACCTTCCAGAGTGAGCCCCTCCCCTGCCAAGTCAGGCCTCTCCTCCTATCTCAGCAAATGGCGTCTCTGACCCTCCAGTCTCCCCAAGCCCCTCTCCACTCCCCTGCCTGCCATACCCAGTTGGCTCATATGTCCTGCCAACCTGACTTCCAAAGTCCTCACCATTTCCCTATATGCCACCACCACTCTGGTAAACAAACCAGTATTTCTTGTGTGGATCTCTGCAACAGCCTCCTAACTGGGGTTGTCACCACACCCACCCAACCCCTCAGTCATCCATTTTCCACTCAGCAGAAAGAATGAGCTTTTTGAAATATAAATCTGATCCCTCCACTTTCTTGTGTAAAACTCAATGTCTCCCATTGCTTTTAGCCCAAAGACCTAAATGTGGAACAGTGCCTCCAGGATGGACTCCCCAAAGGAGGCCAGGCTTTCCCCAACTCCCCCCAACACACACACACAGAGTCCTCACCAAAATCGCTGTTTTCTATTCACTGGCATCACTAGCTGAGGAGCTGCTCCTCCCCTCTAGACAGCACACTTCAGGACTCTGTGTGCAATGACCACACCTGTTTCAGATCACCTGGGTAACCAACATGGTGTTTAGCACTTAGTAGGTGCTCAGGGTGGAATGAACAAATGAACCTCACTCAGTACAAGGTCCTGCTTAAAGGCACACAATCAATATGCAGTAATGCATCATTTGGTTTGCATGTTTTAAATTGGTCTATGATTTCAGTATCAAGTCATTCAAGTTTCTTTCACTTTCCTGCTGCCAAAGTGAAAACCCCCCAGAAAATCCAAATAGATAAAAAGAAATAAAGAAAAACAAAGAAAGGAAAATTCTCACATAATGCTACAAACATGGCTGTGTGGAAACCATCTCTGCAAGTGAGTGTTGGTAATCATCCAACTCATCAAAAGCAAGTGAGCCAGCAAGGTAGAGTCTCTCTCTGGAGGTGACCCAATGAGCCTGTCAGAGATGCTCTTGCTCTGCATAGGGGCATTCTAGACATGCCATGTCTCCATGAGGCTACTTCTACTTACTTTTTTTGTTTGTCCTGTGGTTACACAGTGTGGTTTTGAGCACATTTAAGCCACAGGGAGCCAGTAAACATCCCAGTGAAATGTGAAGTAACTGCAATGGTTCTTAATTCTCTGTTTTGTTAGTTTCTTCACAAGAAACATATTTCAGAACTACATGCCCTGCAGTTCACCCACTGAGAAAAGTAAAGGATGCTCTCAAGTGTTTTCTACTCTACCCTCATACCTAAGAACTCCTTTGGGAGCCCATCCCCCAAAGTCAATGTGCTATTGCAACTCAAGGTTGATTTTTATTATACACAATTCTTAGGGTCAACATTTCTTTCTCTCCAGGTCACATCTAATGTGTAAAGAATGCTGACATGCACAGAAGGAGGGAGAACTTTCCTTGGGGTGCTGGATAGAGCCAACTTGTTTAGCTGCTATAGTCAATGGGAGAAAACCAAACTGAATTCACTTCTGCAAGCATAAGAAATGGAAGAGTTAAAGTTATAGCCCATAGGGTATGAGCATCATACTCCATCAAATGTGCTTGGAATCTGATTGCCTGATCTTGAAATGTGGCAGAGGTTGGCAAAGGATTTCTCTAAAGAACCAGACAGTACATAGTTCAGGCTTTGTGGGCCACGTGGCCTATCAAAATCACTCAGTTCTGTGGTTGTGGCAAGAAATCAGCCATGGACAATATATAAACTAATGGATGTGGTTATATTCCCATGCAAGTTCATTTAAGACACTGAAATCTGATTTTCATATACTTTCAGATATCTTTGGGAGAGAAGCCTCCTCTAAGAGTGCTGGCACATAGCAAACACCACGTTTGTAATCATGGCAACAACGGATGACCTGTCAGGCCCCCAGAGGAAAACACCCTCAGCTACCTTCTTCCAGCACATGAGCACAGCATTTAGTCTGAGCTCATTCACTCGTTCATTCAGTCATTCTCTGAGCAAATACCAAAAAGCAAAACAAAAAACAATAAAGAAGACGCTACAAGCCAGGCTCTGGGCTGGGATAGCAGCAGTGAACAGTTACAGAAGCCCTTGGGGTACTCACACTCCAGTAGAGGACACAGACAACAAAACACTAACTGTGACTGACATCAGCCAGAAAAGGCAACTGTAGGGTTGGCTGAGAAAAGATGGCAAACTGGGGGGATGATGTTCCAGGTTCCTGAAACGCGCCAAGAGTCTGTATACCCTCGTCAAGGTCAGGGCCAGGAGCCAGATGACTTTTCCATTTAGCTGACAGGATGGCAGCAAGCCAAGGATCCCAATAAAGTTCTTTGTAGGTACACTCGCTTGGGACCTGCTTCCTGACACTGAAAGTGGAGTGCACGGGGAGAGAGGGTCTAGTCAAAGGTGACTGTGAAAATTCCCCTTGAAAACACATACACACACACACACTCACACCCCATGCATGCAGGTATCTGTACAGCATGCAAGACTCCCTACTGCTCAGTACGTGGTGCCACACAGAGGTGAGGCACTTGGGTGAGTGACTTTATAAGAGAAAATGCCTAACAATGGCGGGGCTAAGCATTGACTCCCACTCTCAGGAAGTTCAACTGTTATGCAGCTCCAGTGATTCAAGGAACCTGCCACCCAATGAGAGGCTCACATGGGGGAGGGAGGAGAAGGTCTATCCCAATGCTAGACAATGAGAGAAACAGCCACAGGGCCAAAGCTGTGGCATCTGACACAGCCTGATCATCTGCTCAGGGAACTTTAGAAGGCTGAGTGAAGCCAGGTGAAGGTGAGGCAGGAGAATTCCAGCAAATGAGCAGGAATTAAAGCCAAAGCCATGGAGCAGCATGTTGCATCAGAGTATGGCATGTGATCTGGTACTATAAAGGTGAGCAGGCTGGCCAGCGTACCCTGAGTGTGGCTGCTCCATGCTGGACGGAGGTCCTGGGAGGCTCGCAGCAATAGGGGCAAAGCAGCTGGGAGTGGGGTTCAGATCCTTACTCTTGGCCCTCAGAAAGGAGTGTGGGGAGAAGGAGCTGAGAGGATAGCAGGCCAGGGAGTGTTCTAATATCAGTAACACACTGACTCTCAACCTCATGCACAGTATCTTTTTTTAAATATATATAACAGAAAAAATGCAGCTCATTAACAAACCCGTCCAAGTCACTGTGACTCTGAGGCCATGTTAGTCCCCTCTGGCAATGAGATTTAGGGTCCTGCCAAGAGGATAATCCATGGTGTTGTTGGGAAGTATCTTTCCACTTCTAGGGCCTTATTATAAGGCTAGAAATAACTAATTTATGAAAAGATGTGGTCTCCAAGCTCTGAATTCCAAATACCGCAGTTTTTAATACTTTCTGAAATTAATATTAAAATATTTTAAGTAGTACCTTCAGTTGAAATTTTCTTCAAAATAGATGTTTCTGAAAAACATAAGCCCACCAAAATTTGAGGATGTTTAATTTGACAAAGCCTGAGTGCCCCCTTATGGTCACCTGGGAGTCCTACAGCAAATGCCATTTTTTTTTTTTAGATGCCTGGGGTCAATTTGTTAACTTTTTCCTGTCAAATAACAGAGTGACTGTTCTTATGCAGAAATGCTCTGTGCAGAAAATAAAAAGTCTGTGGATGTATAATAAGAAACATGGGGTATTTAGGGAGCTACAAATTGAGCAGACTTTAAGGTGAACACAGGTTTGCCAGCCAGAGATAGGGATGGGCACTTTTATAGAAGTCTAAAGAACTTCCAGGAGAAAATGACTTCTATTTTAGTGGACAATTGGTTTCTCATGATCTTTATGTTATCCCAGGGAAAATGTCACAGGGACCAGAGAGGGAGAGGGTACCACAGTCTCCACCAGAGCATCAGTTGCAGGCTGGTGCCCTCCACTGGCCACTCCCATGGCTGCAGAGCTGTCCAGAAATGCCACCCATGGTGGTGCGGGGGGACATGGTGGGGGATGACGACCAAAGGGGAAGGTTCTGGGTGACTTCTACTACCTTTCTCCCTGGCAATTATGTTGCAAGCACACACCCTTTTGTTTTGGCAAAAAACATTGTCTGGATCCAAGCAGAAAGCTGAAGTTACAAGGCTGGCTGCTAAGATGCACTCTCCACTGAAGAAATGAACCCTGGAGCATGGAAGCTGCCTCCTGGGTAAGGTAAAGCGAATCAGTGTTTGCAGAGGAGAGGAAGCTGTGGCATGCACCCCTGAACAAAAGGGAACGAGTGGTCTTTACTCCAGGAACAGCTTCCTATTAGGACTCACTCCTTCGTACATTATGCCTTTCATCCCCACTCAACCACAAAACGATTTTGCTGAAGCAAATACAATGGCAGAAAAAGATTTACACTGAAAGAATCTTTAATAATAAACTGTTGCCGATCTGCCTACTTGCCCGTGATTTATAATACAATAAACATCGGATTCTATTACGGCTCATGCACTGAAGCCGCTGCTCTGGAGAATGGAATATGAAAGCACTCGGACCCCACCACCACCACAATGAAGTGAGCATGTATAAATGTGCTAAGAGTATCTCTTTGCATCTTTTATAGCTTGTGTGTATTAATCTGTAATGCTTATTAAGAAAGTCATTGCTATGCAAAGCAGCACCCAATCCCTTTCTCTGGCTTTTCAACAGAGTGCACTGTTTAGCCAATAGGACGGACCCTCTGGCCCTCATTCTGCATTCATCACAGGCAACATTTGCACAATGTATCTCTCAAAGGCGCCTGAAAAGAAGGCCTTAATACTCATGTAAACAACTGCAAACCAATTACTTAATGAATCAGGCCCACACATAATGAGGTGCAGACAAAGAGCTATAAATGCATTTTTGCGCCCAAGCCGCTGCTTTAAAGTAAAATCCCTCAGCTGTAGTTTGGGCTTAACTAGCACATCATAATTATTGTCTCTAGGACATCAGAGGAAGCCATTTTTTTTTCTTTAGGTCCAGCGGGATCTTTTTTTTTTCTTTCTTTCTTTTTTTCTTTTTCTTCTTCTTTTTTTTTTTTGAGGTTGCTCATCAGCTCACTGACAAAATAGAGCAAAGAAGAATTTTTTAAAGTGCTACAGCAGTGCTGCACTGTTATGTTTATTCTCAAGTACTGGGTTTCAAGACCACTTGTCAAAGCAATAAAGCACAAGGAGTGACTGCAGTAAGTGGGATCCTTAAATGTAAGCCTCTAAGAAATTTCAGCAAAGCCAGCACAAACAGCAGAATCAGAGCTCTCCAAAGCCTAGGGTGGGGTAGCAACACTACCAAATCCAGCACAAGCACCAAACCGATGAACACCACACCAAACCGTGCACTCAGCACCCAGACCTTTTTGTCACCAGATTATTATCAAGTGTCTAGAACCAATGGTTTTTGGAAGACCTTTTTGTGTGTATGTGTGCTTTTTTTCTTAAAGCAGGTGATGAGATTACTTCTAATTTATTAGGAAATTAATGTCATAAAGAAACAACAGAAATAACAAAAGGCCTCTGCCTTAATGGGAAGGAGAAAAAAGTTTAGTTTGGTGAAATATAGACAAGATGTGAAATTATCAGTGTTATCAGTCTAAGAAAATGTTCTGCAAAATCCAATTGCTTTCTGAATGTATGTAAAATTTCTTCAAAGAATACATATAATGAAAAGTTTAAGAATTTGGTTTTTTAATGTCTCTAAAATATAATGGAGACAAACACTTCTAACAATCTTTAAAAACTAAAGGGATGTATTATTAAGCCAAATGGTATCATTAAGCCCTGAAAATGTAGAAGCACTGTAGAATTTATTGGCCTTTAAATTTCTTTTAAAAGACCTAGAACTTGAATTTATAATATCATGATAACAACATAAGGCTTCAATATTCTTCCTAATCCAGTTATTTACCACTTCCTCCAATAATATAGATAGAAACCTGAGTATTAAAGATACTTCCTGATAATTAAATAAGTATTTTAGATATTTGTTGAGTTTCTAAAAGCAAGAATTTCAGAAAACTAACCTCATTTAAATATATTCTAGTTCCTAAAAATATCATAGTGCTTTATGAAATATAAGTGAAAAGTGATTTTTTTCATTGTCATTTCATTTCAATATGACATTTCTGGATCAGGTCATTTTATGATATGGGACATTATATGTCACAGAAGAAATACAGAGGTCCTTTTTTAAAATTTCATCAGGGTCAAGTAGTAAATTCAAATGTCATTCAATCATCTAAGGGACACGTTTTTAATGAGCAATGGTATTACAAAGGAAACTTGCTGTGCTGTTTTAAATGATATTTAGCCCAAGTAAAAGGGTAGGCATTTCATCAGATGACTCTTCCTATTCCCATATTTAAAGTCTTTCTAAGTGACTTAAAGCCACTGCATGATTAATATGTTATGTTGATGACAAATTCAGCACAAAACTCACATTCATTGCTCAAAAACCTTACAGTGCTACAGTTTAACAAATGTGAAAGATAAATTTTGTTCTATAAGGAAAATAAGCAAGAAAGCATCAGAAAAGGAAAGAGCAATGTAGCCTAAATGTCTACCTAGTAAGAAGAATACGAAAACTTACACTCAACAACTGCTGGTTTATATCTCAGAATGAGGATACAGGCCTGATGTTTTCTCTCTGCCCTTCCTCTGACAACCTCCATTGTGTGGCTTCTCAGCAGTCCTACTGCGAGCAGCTGTAGATGCTAATGTGTGGTTCACTGAGGTGTCAATTGAGTCTTAAACCAAGGAAACAACAGCTGCAAAACAATACTTGGCTCTCGTGCAAATATTTTCAAAGGTAGACTAAAGTTTTGACAGTTATTTTAGATAAACAAAAACCCAAACCATAACTCTCCATCAAGTCACGCAGCAAAATAATATGCAGTCAGAGTTTAACTCATTGCACAGTGACAGTTCTCATCTTGTTGCTATTTAGAAAGGCTCTCATGACTTTACCTTGACAAAGGACTTCCTTCGCTAGATGAAAAACTAGCTTCTGATGTGATTTTGTGAGTTGCCTTTGTCTTGAAAGTGCTGCTTCCAATATTCAGACCTGTGAAAAGCACAAACATGGAGAGTGAGTCTTTAGTTGCCAGGCAGCACTGAAACAAATGAACTTTGCTTAAAACAAGCACCTACAGGGGCATGGAAGCTTCTGAGGCCAGAGACGAAATACGGATAGAATAGACATGAACTTGGGAATTTTCCTTGTGAATACTTAAGCAGAAGCTACAAAAAGTTAAAAAAAAAAAATCACCCAAAGAGTCCTGCTTTAAATGACCAAGATGCACACATAGGCACACAGGTCTTTACTGTCCCACACAGCACTAAATAATTTGCATCCTCAGGACACACAGAATTGATGGCTTACCAAGATAACGGGTGCTGGGAACCAGGTCTCAGAAATAATTGACACTCCTGGATGACAGTTATCCACCCCACCCACTCTTAACCCCTTTGGCCAAATCCTCTATTTTTTATCGCACAGAGCAGTAAGATTCTCCATGGAAAACCATCAAGGCCACTCTCCCAGACTGAGAAGGTCAAGGAAGAAGATGCACAATAAACCTCCTTCCCTGGGGCTGGGAGACCTGGACTGTCCTGACTGTTCCCAGCTTGCAGTGGACTCCTTGATCTCTGCCTCCTGTGCATCCTCAGTGTTGGATGTTTCTGCTGCACATCTGGTTCTTGCCTGGCAGTCACTCAAGATCCCAGGTAGAAGGCACACGCAGCTTTGCAAAAGGATTTGCTCAGTTTCCAACCTGTAACCCATTTACCTACATGTAACCTCATTGTCAACTGATTCTCTTAAAAATGTGTCTGTTGTCAGCCAGAGAGGATGTGTGTAACAGGATAAGGACTTTGGATATGAAGCCTAAGGCTAAAGGTTTAAGTAGCTATCCTTAGTTACAGGTCTAGAGGCAGAGACCTAAAACATCTTACTCAGAAGGTAAGTGAAACATACACTCCTTCTTCAATAGGTAATCAGAGGTGCAGAATCCTGAGTTCAGAGCACAGGTTCCATCACTGTAAGTGCTCAAAGTTTCCCTTTGCCCTCCCAGCTAGCCTCTTGCTTCTCTATGGAGCTCAAAGAAGTCCCTAGGATCTGAGGAAGAGAAGAGGTGAAAAGGTAATGCATGACCAAATGTAAAACAAATACCAGAGGCACTGTCTAAATACAATGGCAGCCAGCACCATCAGAAGCGCTTGTAATCTGTAAACCATACAGTGTCATTCTGAGTATGAAATGAGAGGATTGAATCTAGGAGTGCTTGACTATACAATCTATAAAATGTCATTTCACTTATGAGTAAAATAATAAGTTAACTATTAGTGTATTTGGGCTAGGGTTTAGCTCAGTTGGTAGTATGTTGCTCTGTATGTTCTGAAGTCCTGGGTTCGATCCCTAGCACCACAAAAAAATGGGAGAAGGACCTGGCATCCCACTCCCAAAACAATCCTGAAACAATCAGAAACAAAACAAAAACCGTATGAGTGGCAGAGAAGCACTGACATAGTGCCTGGCATGGCACAGTGTCGGGAAGTGTTTCCTTTTGTTGTATACAGAGTTACTATGAGTTAGACCTGACTCGATGACACCTAACAAGAACATTAGTATATTTAATAGTACCATACTTTTTGATACACGTCCAAGAGATTACAATTCATGCCAAATTTACTCAACTTTTGCACCAGGCCAATCAGGTACCAAAATATACTTATCAAAAACATTTGTTGAGTTGCCTTCCTAACTATGTGTGCCTACTGTAATGTTGCTCTGAGCAAGGCATTACTCTCCTGGGCCTTGTTGGTAAAATAAGGGGGTTGGAGAGACTTCTAAAGCCCCTCTGGATTCTAATTCTGTGACTCAAATGCAAAGGAAGTGATGACAAGCAAACACTTCAGAGATAGCCAACGTTATATTTTCCCAAAGCAATGATTGCCTCCTTTAGGACAGAGGCCTCAATAAACTATGATGTCTTACATCTATGGAGTTCAAATCATAACCACCACCAGGGCTGGCTCTTCTTGGATGCTTTTCACTCCCAGGGCTCTGTGCAGGACCTTTAACCTGCAGTGGCGTACTGAATCCTCAAACAACGGAAACAAACAAATTTTGTAGCAACCAACTATACTATAGATATTATCTAGGAATTTCATAGAGATGTAGTTGTGTTTTTTTTTTTTTTTTTTTTTTTTTTGCGGTACTGGGGGTTGAACCCAGGGCCTTGCGCTTGCATCCTTTGCAAGTGCTGGACCACTGAGCTGCACCTCCAGCCCATTTTTTTACTTTATGAGACAGGGTCTTGCTAAGTTATGCAGACTGCCTCTCATCTCCAACTTGTGATCCTCCTGCCTCTGCCTCCCAAGCTGCTGGGATTACAGGCATATGCCACTGTGCCCGGTGGAGATGTAGTTTTGATGGACCATAACTATATCCCTTGGAAAAGCATCTATGTGAAGA
This sequence comes from Pedetes capensis, assembly GCA_007922755.1. Classification (NCBI taxonomy): domain Eukaryota; kingdom Metazoa; phylum Chordata; class Mammalia; order Rodentia; family Pedetidae; genus Pedetes; species Pedetes capensis. Next base: position 37,467 of record VMDO01019835.1, read on the forward strand.
AGATATCTTTGAGACAGTATGGAAATGTAAATATGGACTAGGAATTATACGATATTAAGAAATCACTGTACAACTCTGATGGGCAAAATTATGGCAGAATGCTTTTACATAAAAATAAAGCCATTAGTGTGTATTTTCTTCAGAATTAATTAATTAATTAATTTGGTACTTGGGAGTTGAACCCAGGGCCTTGCACATACTTTGCAAGTGGTCCACCCCTGGGCTGCACCCTCAGACCATCTTTTACTTTTTACCTTGAGACAGCATCTTGTTAAATTATGCAGGCTGCCTCTGGCTGTGCACTACTCCCCTCATCCTCCTGCCTCCCAAGGTGCTGGCATTACAGGAGTGAGCCACCATGCCCAGTCAATCCATTTCGTTTTATAAAGGGGGCTGAAGTTACTAATACCTTAAAAAGAAGGTATAATAAAAGGAAAGCCCTTGGAAATAAATGTACAATAAGAAAGTATAAGAAATAAAAGTACAATTAAAACAAAATCCTAAATCAGAGCAACTACATTTAAAATTTGGCTTTCCTGGGACTTTATAGTCTTTTCATTATAAGAACTCAAAATCTTCCAACATTCTAGTGAGGCAGCACAGCCCAGCACAACACTGCCCATTCACTGAATAAGAAACTAGGAGACTTATAGAAGGAAGAGAAGGTATTTGGGGCATCTCCTGTGGTGGTTAGTGACAAGTCACTGCCAAGACATGGCAGCCAGGCAGAATCCAAGGGTCTGTAAGAGATATTGCCATGCTGGGGTTCACACATGCAGGAGGGCTCTTCCAAATGCGTGTTCACTAAGGAGGAAAAAGTGCTTGCTCACTCTGAATGGGTGACAGCTTGTCACAGAACAAATGTCTCTGAATATAGCACTGGCTGCTGCCCTTGGCCCAGCCACTGGCTTTAAGTGCTGAACTCCCTCTTACTTACTTGAAAATTGTGATGCAGAAGCATGCACCTTTTGAAATTTCTCTTCGATTTCATTTGTATTATCCTGAAGAGGAGACATCTTCAGCAACTTGTAGGCTTTTGTTTCTACAGATTGAAAATAAAGCACAGAAGTACTGAGTTTTCTACTGCCCAGAGAGGCTTCTTAATTCTTCCTATGAAGGTAACACTTTTCCAATGCAAGCAAATAATTTTTTGAACTGTCATTATTTTAGAAATTCTAAAAAACAAACAAAAATCAATTTAGTTGAGCCTAAGACTCAAGGCAAAAGACGCATTTCTCTAGGAAAAGCTGTGGCAAAAGATCTCTTTAGAGTATTGAAAAGCAAAGATGTCACATTGAAGACGAAGGTGCGTCTGACTCATGCCATGGTATTTTCAGTGGCATCATATGGTTGTGAAAGCTGGACATTGAACAAGAGAGACAGAAAAAGAATTGATGCTTTTGAATTGTGGTGCTGGAGA